>CM056049.1:149224249-149454249 GCA_029574335.1 Rana kukunoris
TTTTCAATGTAATTTAGATGATGTTGATATTCTTTCTACAATGATAGGATGTTTTTTAGGCACTTTATAGTTGTTATGACTAAATAAGTTTATTCTATGAATATGTAAATTGTGTATATGTTTTTTGTAATAAAACTCTCTTTATACTTTTCTAATTTTGACTGGAAATCAGTTGATATATGGTACCACCAAAGTCCAAACCCCAGCCTCCTCCCAAAAACATATTTTAAATCTTGATGGGACGAAGGTACCGTGTGTAAAAAATTATATCCAGCACTTCTCCATACTACTACACATAAGAACTAGGTACAAAATTGTCTTATGAAAATTTTATCAGTTATACTACCCAGTAAAATGTAAAATGTAATCCTAGTTTCAAAGAAAGAAAACAGGTATGTCAGTCTAAACAACATGAATATAGATAGGACCATATAAGGTTTAGTGTGTAAGATTTTGAGCAGCTAGTGTTTTAGACCAAGTAATTAATAGAGAGTGCAGAAATACTATAAATCAAGCGTGTCCAATACTTTAGAATTATTACCCGGATAGCTTCATGACAACAATGAATAATGGGGATATACTGTATCCTAATCCCACAAGTGCATTAAATTGACAGCTTGAATAGACAATGTTATGGTAGTTCCATGATAACATGAGGGTGGACTGGACAAAGGTTATATACCAAAATATAGGATGACCTTTCATGAGATTGTACATATTTTTGACTCCAGTTATCACATTACTGCTAGTTTTATGGCTGAGAAATAGGCCTGAAAAGCAGAAGTAATCAGAATAAACCCACTGATTTGTGCTATGTGAATGTGTGTTGCCATAATTAAAAATAATTTATCAATCAGATTTAATTTATGGTGAAGTGAAAGGCAAGCAAAAAAAATAAAAAATTATCATCTGACCACTCCATAATTATCCATCCTAGTAAAAAAAGAGGGTGCAGTGGTCCTTTGTTGGTGGGGATGCCGGGGTGTGGGCTTGGCTCTATTTACAAATTATGTCCCCCAAGGGCCTGAATGACAGTATTAATTATAGCTGTTTTGTATGAATATTTGCAGTTTTTAGATCATGTGCATGTTTAATATATGTTTCATTAAAAGTGGTGGACAGTGTGTGAAATGACTATCTATACTTAACCCAGTTCCATCTTGGTGAGTGTTAGTACTCCTTCCTGTTTTGACTGACCAAGATTAGTTTTTTTCTAATTCCATGTTGCAATAATGTATGATTTGTAATTTGGATTGTATTTTGTTAGCCACGTTTTGCTTGTGGTTTTGTCACCACTGTTATTTGGGTTGTTTGTTTTTCGCCTTTTGTTTTTGATTTAGATCAGTGTTCTCTGGTTGTTGCTCGCTTACCTTTCCTTCTGATGTTAGAGATTCGGTTAGGACCTCCCTCTACTTCCTGTTGGTCATGGTTGCAGCTTTTATTGTGCACTGACTGCTTCCTTTCCTACACACTGACTCTCTATAAAACACTGACACAGCATGATTTTTGCTACTTGTCTGGTATGTTTGTTTTTTATTTTAATGTTCACTTCACAAAGCGAATTCTAGCAGGATCTGGGTGATATGCATTGAATCTACAGTATTATAGATCTTACTTGCGATTTGTGTTATTTTCCAGCAATGTTCTGCTTTTATCAACACCATGCTAAAGACGGCTGGTACTTGTTCACTGCATCAAATCATTTTGTTTTGTTTTGATGTTCTGTTTTGTGCATAAAGCCCAGTTTTCCTGCAACATTTTAACTTTGTCCTGTTATACATAGCACAGGGGTAGGGTTTTATTTTTAAGTGTATTTTTGTTAAAGTTGTTTAGAGTCTTGAGAAGACAATCAGTGCTTTGTCAAATATTCGACCAATTAGCCTGCTTATATTACTTCAGTGCAAGCCCTCTTCCACCAGACAATGTAAAGTAATGAGCGTACAGCATGCATAACAGTGTAAATTTGCTGTCCCCTCAAAATATTTCAACACTCAGCCATTAATGAGTAAACCGCTGGCAACAAAAGTGAGTACACCCCTAAGTGAAAATGTCATGGTCGACCAAAGAAGTTGAGTGCACATGCTCAGCATCATATCCAGAGGTTGTCTTTGGTAAATAGACGTATGAGTGCTGCCAGCACTGCTGCAGATGTTTAATGGGTGGGGTGTCAGTCTGTCAGTGCTCAGACCATATGCTGCACGCTGCATCAAATTGGTCTGCATGGTTGTTGTCCCAGAAAGGAAGCCTCTTTTAAAGATGATGCACAAGAAAGCCCACAAACTGTTTGCCGAAGACAAGCAGAATAAGGACATGGATTACTGGAACCATGTAACCAGCAGTGTGGAGCTACAGTTCATTGAGGAAACCATGAATGGCAACATGTACTGTGACATACTGAAGCAGAGCATGATCCCCACCCTTTGGAGACTGGGCCGTAGGGCAATATTCCAACATGATAACAACCCCAAAAACACCTCCAAGACAAACCCCAACTGGTTTGTGTGATAGACACTCCCACATGTGATACATTTAGCAGGTTTAGTGGTATTCCTGGAGCACTCACGCTCCTCTGAGTTCAATACATTGCACTTTTGCACTTTATTTAATAGGTACTCACATTTTTGGTTATTTATTTGGATTACAGCGTTGACCATTATATTATCTCACATAGAGAGTGTTCCTAGAGGTTGCAGTCATCACACTTTTTTCTTTATTCAGTTTTTAGTGGATTTGTACACTTTATAGGTTTGAGCAGCATTCTCACATATTGAATGAATGAATGAATGAAAAACTTATATAGCGCGGCGCATGCGAATTGAATCGCCTCTGGGCGCTTGTTGTTTCTGTCTCTCTGGTCATCAAAAGAGCAGAGTTTTTATCTGTCCTCTGAAGCTCAGGTAGTTTTCCTCCAACCGAATGTTGGTTGGTAAAGCGTTCCATAGTTTGGGACCCTGGAAGGCAAACCTTCTTTCTCCTTTGGACTTGTATCTGACTTTGGGTATCTTGACCAGATTTTGGTCGGTGGATCGCAGAACGCGATTGGGATTGTGGGCTTCTATCTTTTCGCATAGATATTGGGGGGCCTTCCCATGGATGCACTTATGTGCCAGACAGAGTGTTTTAAAAACAATTCTGTCTTTTACTGGCAGCCAGTGAAGGTCTCTCAGTGAAGGTGAGATGGATTCCCAGGGTTTTTTCCCAGTCACAAGTCTGGCGGCCGTATTTTGAACGACTTGCAGACGAGCGATTTGGTACTTAGGGAGTCCGAGGTAAAGGGCATTTGCATAGTCCAATCTGGAGTTCACAATTGTTCCCACCACGACTGCTACGTCTTCTTTGGGGATAAACGGAATAAGTTTGCGTAGTAGGCGAAGCAGATGGTGCGATCCGCTGACTACTGACCCTATTTGTGCGTCCATTGTCATGTAGGTGTCAAAGATGACCCCAAGACTTTTGACTTTGGAGCTAGGGGTGATGATCTGGCCCAGAATGGGCGGGGGTGTCCAGGTTGTTGTCAGCTGATTCTTGCGACTGGCATGAAACAGAAGAAGTTCTGTTTTGGAGCTGTTGAGTTTAAGATAACTCTTGGTCATCCAGTTTTCTATCAAAGAGAGACAATTCTCTAAACTGGGATGATGATCCTTTTTATTTCAGATGCGAAAGTACAGTTGCGTGTCGTCTGCATATGAGTGATAAAGCAGTTGTTGACTACTGATGATTTCAAAGAGAGGGCGAAGATAAATGTTGAAGAGCACCGGTGACAGAGGTGAGCCTTGGGGGACTCCACATGACACTGTGCGTTTTTCAGAAGTGAAAGGTCCTAATTTCACTGTTTGTGATCGGTTTTCCAAAAAAGAGGCGAACCATGATAGATCACCTTCTGCGACTCTGGCTACCTCAGCCAGCCGAGTCAGTAACAGTTTGTGATATACTGTATCAAAGGCTGCGCTTAGGTCCAACAGAACCAGGAGACAAGATTCTCCTTCGTCTGCGGCCTCGAGAGCGTCGTCCCATATTTTGAGCAATGCTGTTTCCGTCCCGTGTCCGGGACGGAAACCTGATTGGAATGGATCAAGTAGGTTGTTGGTATCTAGATGCTGTTGCAGCTGTTGTACCACTACTTTCTCCATTATCTTGGATAGAACATTTAGGCCTGTTATGGGACGGCGGTGATTAGGGTCCTTGGGGTCTAGGGTGGGCTTCTTCAAGATGGGCTGGATTATGCCCTCTTTCAGCAAGGCGGGCACTATGCCTTCCTTGAATGACTGGTTTATGAGCTGCGTGATGGGTAGTGCCAAGATGTCGGCACATTCCTTCAGCAGCTTAGTGGGGATAATATCATTAGGCGATGTGCAGTTTCGCAAAGCACCAATGACATTTCTTGTGGCATCAACGGAGATGGGTTCCAGAGTGAACTTGGTTGATTGTGGAAGGTTCTTATGGGTATTCTGTGGTTGATTAAGGTGGTGGTTGCAAGGGGTATTGTTTTGTCGAATGCTTTCCCGGATTCCCTCAATTTTATTGATGAAGAAATCCGACAATTCATCGCAAAACTCTTGGGTATCTGAATTCGGGGCTTCAAGACAGCCCGGATTCATGGTCTGACTGACCAGCTTGAAGAGTTTGCGAGGGCGATTTAGGGCGCTATTGATAGCCTTAGAAAAATAATTTTTCTTGGCTTGAAAGATTTCTTTACGGTATTTCCTTGTTGTTGTCTTGTAGCTGAACAGATTCTCTGCTGACGCGCTTCTTTTCCACGCTGCTTCCGCCCTTCTGTGCTCTTGCTTCAGTAGCGATAGCTGGTTGTTAAACCAGCGAGACTTATTTTTCCGGATGTGGGCTTTGCGTTTCGGTGCTACTAAGTCGGCTGTCTTCAGTAGCACTGTATTTATGGCATCCAATGTGTCTGAGACTGTTCGGAGTGGTTGGAGTGTTTTTATTTCATTTCCTAAGGTAGATTTAAAGAGTTCCGAATGGAGCTTCTTCTGAGATCTAGTCCAGTGTGGTATCACCGGCTTAGGTATTTTTATCAATGGGGGAATTTTGGAGATTATGAATTTAATTGCATGGTGATCTGTCCATGGCAACGATTCATTTTTCAAAATACTTATTTCCAGATTTTGTCTGAAAATTAGGTCGAGTGTGTGGCCTGAGGTCGAGTGTGTGGCCTGAAGCATGTGTGGGGCCACATACTAGTTGTTGTAGTCCTAATCCTTCCAGGTGGTCAATACAGGCGTCGGCAATCGGATCCTGTGAAGAGTTGGCCCAGAGATTGAAATCCCCGAGCAGCAAAAGATAGTTTGCTGTTCACGGGTATAAGTGGAGATAAATTCCGTCAGTGGTGCTAAAAACTAGCGATTTTGGCCCGGGTGGCCTGTAGCAGAGTAGAATACGGATGGTCTCCTGGGGATTTGATTGCAGTTGTAGAGTAAGGGTTTCCATGAATGGAAGAGGATTTTGAAGGACTGGTTTAGTGATCGCAAAATGCGTCTTGTGGATCACCGCCAGTCCTCCTCCTCTTTGCCCTATTCTATTTTTCATTATAATACGGTAGTTTTCTGGCACCAGTTCTCCTGGTTGAATACATTGGTTCCCTTGACTATTTGGTGATTCACTAGGCAAGTGCAGGAGAACTCTTCTTTCAACCACTGCCTTGCCAAAGAAGCTGAGTGTAAATGTGGTGGACTGGCCAGGCATGTCTCTAGACTTAAACCCTATTGAGCATCTGTGGGGCATCCTCAAACGGAAGGTGGAGGAGCGCAAGGTCTCTAACATCCACCAGCTCTGTGATGTCATCATGGAGGAGTGCAAGAATTGAAATTAACAACAGGTACACTAGATGGGCAACAATGAGACAACCTCCAAACGGTAATGTTTTTTCAGGTGGAGGTGTCTGACATTTTTTTCCCTACTCATGTTTTTTGACTGTTTTTCACTAGTTTTGCATTTGGCTAGGGTCAGTGTCACTACTGGTAGTAGTGACACTGATACTTGGACCCTGTAAAGGTTGCACAGGCAGTCCAACTCCTCCAGGATGTACCTCAATATGTGTCATTGCCATAAGGTTTGCTGTGTCTCCCAGAACAGTCTCAAGAGCATGGAGGAGATTCCAGGAGACAGGCAGTTACTCTAGGAGAGCTGGACAGAGCCGTAGAAGGTTCTTAACCCATCAGCAGGACCGGTATCTGCTCCTTTGTGCAAGGAGAAACAGGATGAGCACTGCCAGAGCCCTACAAAATGACCTCCAGCAGGCCAGTGGTGTGAATGTCCCTGACCAAACAATCAGAAACAGACTTCATGGGGGTGGCCTGAGGGCCCGACATCCTCTAGTGTCCTCTGTGCTCACTTCCAGACAATGTGGAGCTTGATTGGCATTTTCCATTGAACACCAGAATTGTTCGGTCCGCCACTGGTGCCCCATGCTTTTCACAGATGAGAGCAGGTTCACCCTGAGCATGTGACAGATGTGAATGGGTCTGGAGAAGCCGCATTATGCTGCCTGTAAAATCATTAAGCATGACCGGTTTGGTGGTAGGTCAGTGATGGTCTGGGGAGGCATATCTATGGAGGGATGCACAGACCTCTACAGGCTACACAATGGCACCCTGACTGCCATTAGGTATTGGGATAAAATCCTTGGACCCATTGTCTGACCTTACGCTTGTGCAGTGGGTCCTGGGTTCCTCCTGGTGCACGGCAATGCCCAGCCTCATGTGGCGAGAGCATGCAGCCGGTTCTTGGAGGATGAACAAATTGATACCATTGAATGGCCCACATGCTCACCTGACCTAAATCCAAACGAATACCTCTGGGACATTATGTTTCGGTCCATCTGGTGCCGCCAGGTTGCACCTCAGTCTGTTCAGGAGCTCAGTAATGCTCTGGTCCAGATCTGGGAGGAAATACCCCAGGACACCATCCATCGTTCCATTAGGAGCATGCCCTAATGTTGTCAGGCATGCATACAAGCACTTGGGGGCCATACAAACTACTGAGGACCATTTTGATTTGTTGCAATGAAATTTCAGCAAAATGGACTAGCTTGCTGCATAATTTTTTAACTTTGATTTTTGGGGTGTCTTTGAATTCAGCCCTCTGTAGGTTCATAATTTTAATTTCCATCAAATCATGTGCTATCCTTTATCCATGTGCATTACCCAGTCCATATCAGTATAGATATCCAGCATGAGATTTTTGCCCGTTGAGATCTGATATGTTTTCAAAGTGTTCCTTTAATTTTTTGAGCCATGTATATATATATTTACATAGAGTACGTATACATTTTCCATAGCTATATATAGGTATTGTATAAATGGTATGATTGCTGCATGTTACAATTATATGACTTGATTCAATGAGAACTAATAAACCTTAAACGATACCTGAACCCAGATTATGGATATTAAGTACTCACCGTACATATCGTATTCCTATCAAGCAGTAAAATTATTTTAAAACAAGCATTTGCTGATCTCTGTAGATGTAATTACTGTAATTGCAATTGATCCCCAGAATCATGGCAGAAATTGTAAAGTTGGTTTTCAGTCAGTTTGTAGAAGCTTACAATCAACTTCTGTTTTGTTTACATTGGAAGACTGCCAAGTCTCATCTGCCATGAGATAATAAGGGGTTTAGAGTGGTGGTTTTAGTGCCTCTGTTGTAAAATTTGAGGATGATTTTTCACACAATGCCTTTAGCCTTTAGCCAAAGAAGTAATTGATGACTTTTTTTAAAGCTATTTCTTTTATTTATTTATTTTTTAAAGAATATGTAACATGCTTTAATCTTTATGTATGGGCACAGGTGCACTTGAGAAGTAATCCGGAGCAATAAATGAAATTTCATTTACCTGGTTTAATGACCATGGTATCACTGTGCTTAATTGGCCAGCAAACTCGCCTGACCTAAACTCTAATAGAGAATATGTGGGGTGTTGTGAAGCGGAATATGAAAGACACAAGACCCAACTATGCAGATGAGCTAAAGGCCACTATCAAAGCAACCTGGGCTTCCATAACAGCAGTGCCACGGGCTTATCGCCCCATGCTCCGCCGCATTGATGCAGTAATTCATGCAAAAGGAGGCCCGACCAAGTATTAAGTGCATACTATACCTTACATGGACATACTTTTCAGTAAGCCTACATTTCTGTATCAATTTTCTTTTTTTTATCGGTCTTATGTGATATTCAAGTTTTCTTAAAAATTGAATTTGGGGTTTTCACTAGCTGTAAGCCATAATCACGAAAATTAAAATAAATAAATGTTTTAAATATATCACTCCGTGTGTAATGAATCTATATAAAATAGGAGCTTGACTTTTTTAATTGAATTACTAAAATAAATTAACTTTTTGATGATATTCAAATGTTTTGGAGATGCACCTGTACAAGCCGTAACTTCAAGAAAATTAAAATAATTTTGGATGGTTATATTACTCATATTATCCATTAATACATTTTGCATTAATGTGCAATCAGCTTAAAAACATATACAGTATGCTTTTTTAGAATTAAAATATATTTTTCTACTGATATTGTCGTATTGCCTTAGTGTAAAGACTAGATAAGCTTTGTCTTTTTGAAAGACTGTTGTTTGATAAATAAAAATTGACTAATTTGGGCTTCAACTGGATGTATACCTGATCATGTTCCAAGCCTTTAGGCCTCCTTTACACCATGAGCAGAGATGCCAGTTTTACTGCACGTGTTCTACAAGGGCAAAAAAATCATGAGTGTGTCAGTTTCCATCAGTTTTTCTGCACATATGATGTGAATAAGGACTTAGGCCGCGTACACACGATCAGTCCATCCGATGAGAACGGTCCGAATAATGGTCCAAATAAAAGGGGTCCACAAGAACCACCGCGACATTAGAATCATCAGCAAGACAAAGAAAATAAAACATCAATGTGTTCAACACAGATTTGAAAACAGGTCAGCTTGTACATTGCAGGGCAGTACTATTCATTGCAACGGGGGGGGGGGGGGATCTGCCCTTCGCCCAACTGCGTGAAGATATGGCTGCACGTTTAACGGTGCAGCCAGCTCACTGCTATGCAGTGCGTAGCCATCAACATCCAGGCCATCACACCCCCCCCCTTTTCTCCCCCCCCGTCTAAATGTGTGTCCCCACTCGTGTACACAAGATCGGTCGAGTCACCATGGCTCCATGGTCCCAGATCCCTTACTTTTCAATTCTCAATTTTTGACCGAAGGATAACTGACCGATGGGGCCCACATGCGATCGGTTTGGACTGATGAAAACGGACCTTCAGTCCGTTTTCATCAGTTTTGACCGATCGTGTGTACGCGGCCTTAAAGTGATTTGGGATGCAGAAAAGCATGTTTGACTTTAACCTTGACATGTAGCTTTCTATATTTTTCCAAACACACCAATAATGTCATAAGATGACAGAAGCCATATGCTGCTCTTAGACTCCACACTATGTTAGCATTCATCTGACAATGTAATAATGTTTAAGACTAAAAGGTTCACTCTGGAACAGCAGAAATAGGCTGAAATCCTCTGTTAAAATGAGCATTGATTTTCAGAGGTACTCATTACTTCTTATTGATATTTCAGTTCAATCAGCTGGAATTGTGCTAGCTATCCACCAGCCTGAGACTTCTAAAGGAATAACTCCACCGAGCTGACGTAAATAGTCAATGACTGGAACCTGATTTAAGGACTGTTTGGTAGATATTTTCCATCATCTTTCCAGCTCATTAGCTCAACAGATACATTAAATCTGCTTTAACTCTTTAACTCACCTTGACCCTTGGAGTCAATAAGCATGCAACTGTTGTCTGCCCTGTCCATTTAAATAAATAAATAGCTTCAATTCCCAAACAATTTAAATATCTGTTAATAGAGTCTATAGGATATTGATGTATTTAAACTGAGTTCAGTCTTGCTGTTGAACCTAAAATAATGTAGTCACTAGTGTAAAGCCTTCTCAAAAGCATGATCAATAAAATGGCCTTTGGTTGTATTAACAAAAAATTAACAGTGCAAAAAAGTCCTATGACTCCATCCTGCTAACCGGCCATTGGGGCCCAATTCAGACCTTCTCCTAACATTTAAATAATATAAAAAAAAAGAGGTTATCCTTACGTTTGCAAATAAATGTGGGAGGCATGCTGAGCCATGTCAAGGTATCTGCAAAGTTTGGTACTAGTCTGTTATTTGAGAGCACCATGGGATCTCTTATGGGATTCTGTTTTTTATGGTAAATCAGATATTAAAGTGGTTGTAAACTCTCCAATAGAAATTAAGCTTTATGAAATCTAGTTAGTACATGCAGCTAATCGCTGCATATGTAAAAATTCACTCACTGTGTTAGTTTCCATAGCAATTGTCCTTGAATTTTGAGTGATGTCAGGCGCGATTGCGCATTAGGTGTAATCTTTATATGTGCCATTTCTGTCTCCTCTGTTTGCCCGGTCATTAGTAGTCAATAGCTTCCTCTCAGAACGGCACAGAGGGAAGTCTCGCAATGCTGTCTTGCAAGTGATTTAGCTTCAGGTATGGTTTATCTCTGTTGCCGTAGTAACGGCATTCGAGATAGAGGCTTGGTTTTGGCGCTACGGCGCATGCGCGGGATTTGCAAAGGGAAACATAGTAAGGGCGAAAATGACGTCCAGAAGAGATTCAAGAAACAGCAAAAGTAATGGTGCGGCCAATACCCAGAAGTGAAGATATACTAAAGAAGATAAATAAGGTATTTCCCAACCTCATTTTCTGTCGATTTTAATGTATTTGCATTTGCAATTCTTTACAGTATTTATAAATTAAAAAAAGAAGAAAAATCGTCCGGGGGTTTACTTCCTCTTTAAATAGAAGCTTTTGCAAGCTAGTTTAATTAAATGTTGGCAAATACTTGCATTTAAATTTTTTTAAGGGAGAATTTCTTCACCTACAAAATGTTGATATTTATAGTGATATATATTGATTGACATTTCCTCCTTTTATATTGGTATTTAGACACTAGTATAGCAGTCAGTTCTGATAGTAATGATATTTATGCCCAGGAGAAAAAAAATTTAAGCACACTTTGGTTATTAATAAAATATCCAATAAAGAATGCCCAAATATGCACACTGAAGAAATCTGTTTTCTGTACATATTGGTTTTCTGTGCATATTGGTTTTCCACCAATATGCACACTCAAGGACTAGTTACCAGTGACCAGGAAAACTGTACTAAATATTGTATCCATTGTGTTGAAGGTGCAGTACTGACATTAAACCCATTTTTCTGGAGGTTCTATGTTTCTTGGGATATTGTGCTACCAGATGTTGCATTTTGAAATTGGTGTCAAAACTCTCTACCTAATTTGTTAAAAGATACTACCCAACTACTAATGTAGGGGTCTGATGGCCATATTACAATACATTTTCTTGTCTTCAGGCTAAAGGTGCTGACCAGCACCTGTTTCTAGTATTAAGATGTGTATAATCTGGGTACAGAGAGGATGTCTTAGTTTAGCTACCTGACCACAGGAGGTCAAGAGCTGGACAGGTTTATTTTAACAGATATAGAATACTACAGGAGTGGAAACCAGTGAACACAAAGCAAGAATCTGGGGAAATGCCAAGACTATATTGCAAGTGACTTGTTTGTTCCAGTGGCAGTGTAGTCCCTTACTACGAGGCTGTTAGTTACATTACAATCTATTTCTGTGCCGTATCTGTTTTTCAACTACAGTTACTTACACACACCTGCTATACATGTCTGTGATTATATTCTATATCTTGCTTTACAATTTCATAGTACTGTTTTTTTTCTCATGTGCCCAATATCTGCCCTCATGTGTATGACCTAAGATATGACCCATGGATATGACCTATATCCAGATTGTAATTACCATACAATGCGAAAAAAATTGATACACATGGGCATTAAAAAATAAACCCAGACAGATATACGTCTGCAGCATGGCACGGGCAGGCAGAAGGACGTACTTGTACGTCCCCTTAAAGAAGCAGTTATTGCGGCCGCCACAATCTCTGTGAGCGTGCCCGCGGGTCCGGCGGACTCGATCGCTGTGGAAATGCCCGCGATCATCTCACAGAGAGATAGAATGGGGAGATGTTAGTGTAAACACAACATCTCTCCGTTCTGCCTAGTGTCACTGTCACTGATCGTGTTCCCTGTCATCGGAAACATTATCAGTGACATGTCACAGCAAGCCACGCCCCCCTACAGTAAGAATCACTCCTTAGGGAACCCCTACAGCGCCACCCAGTGGTTAACCTCTTCACTGCCAGTGTCATTTTCACAGTAACCAGTGCATTTTTATAGCACTGATCGCTGTAAAAGTTACAATGGTCCCAAAAATGTTTTAAAAGTGTCTGATGTGTCCGCCATAATGTCTCAGTCATGATAAAAATCGCAGATTGCCGCCATTACTAGTTAAAATATTAATAAAAATGCTATAAAACGATACCCTATTTTGTAGACGCTTTAACTTTTGCGCAATCCAATCAATAAACTCTCATTACAATTTAATTTTTGTTTTGCAAAAATACGTAGACAAATACGTATCGGCCTAAACTGAGGGAAAAAATATGTTTTTTTTTATATAGATTTGGGGGATATTTATTATCGCAAAAAGGAAAAAATATAGATTTTTTTTCAAAATTATCGCTTTATTTTTGTTTATAGTGCAAAAAATAAAAACCGCAGAGGTGATCAAATACCACCAAAAGAAAGCTCTATTTGTGGTAAAAAAAGGACGTCAATTTTGTTTGGGAGCCATGTCGCACGACCGCGCAATTGTCAGTTAAAGCAACACAGTGCCGAATCGCAAAAAGTGGCCTGGTCCTTTAGCTACAAAATGGTCTGGGGCTTAAGTGGTTAAATAAGTAGTAATGGTTATTAATTTTATTAGATATATGTCAAAAACAACTTTACTGCAACAGTGTTAAAGGCTAAGTTCATCTTTTCAGGCAGAATTTCACTTTTCATAATAAATAAAGCCTTTTGTAATGTAACTTCTGCCCTAGCCATCCCAATGTACTTATTTCTCACTTACCTCATTTATAGAAGATTTAAAATTTAATCTGCCTATTTTAGTTTTTAAAATACTTTTTGCTTCCATCATCTCATTGCACAAACTGCTTTAGCTCTACCATCAGAGATGTAGTGCAAGAGCCTGCGTGATTTGATACAAATTGAATGGATTGGTCTCCACTTAAAAAAGCTATGGAATAGGAGGACGGTTTGTCCTCCTATTCCATAGCTTTTAAAAATGTAAAGGAAATTGTACAAAGATTGCACAGGCTGCACAGTGTATGCCCATCTTTATACAAGTACATAGGAGGGAGTGGATGGAGGCACCCCTTCACATCTCCACATAACTTACGTGCAGCACTTCCCCCAAAGAAGCTCCAAAACTTTTTTAGAGCATGGTGAGTTTGTTACCACGCTCTTTGGTGCATTTGCTGTGTATCTGTCGCATGGCAAACACATGCCTGCTACCCGCGGTTGGGGTTCTATTAACATTTAATTGCAATGCAAGTGCAATGTGTGTTTTCAGTTCAATGGGGGAAAAGTGCTTGCTTTCTATAAGGCCTCGAACTCACGACCGAGGAACTCGTCGGGCGAAACTGTCGTTTTCCTCGTCGAGTTCCTTGTTCGGCTGTCGAGGAACTCAACGAGTCAATTTTCTCCATTCCCGTCGAGGAAAAAGAGAACATGCTCTCTTTTTGGTTCGTCGAATTTCTCGACAGTTTCCTCGTCGAAAAATGTACACACGACCAGTTTCTTCTGCAAAACACGTCTCCCAACAAGTTTCTTGCTGGATTCTTCCGAGGAAACCGGTCGTGTGTACGAGGCCTAGGGCTTTCTGTGTGTTCAGAATGGGCTGCCTTACATGTGGCAAAGTAGCTCATAGGACATTTTCGCTTGTTGCGTTTTGCATATTTTTTACTGCGTGTTGACAAAATATTTGTTTGCTTCTGTGTTTGGGGTGCCTTTAATACATTTATGGCTGAAAGTGCAACTCATTCATTTTAGGTGTATAAAGGTGGCTATATTATACAATCTGATTGTACGATAGTGCAATTCACTAATAATTTTGCATTAAATAACAAATGCAGTATTTGTTTAAATGAGCAGTAATTACCATATTTTTATGGTAATTTACAGCATTAAGCTGGTTGCTAAGGAGCGGGCGGGAAACCTGGCAGCCAAGTCCTTAACAACAACGGATGACTCATAAGGTGTCAGCAGGTTTCCCCGCTGACAGCTGCATGTTAAAAAAACATGCCAACAATTAAAAGATCATGAAAACAAAACAGTGTGGATTTACCAAAAAAAGTGTAAAAGTGAATAAAGACAGTACAAAAGTTTTTGACAAATAAAAAATACTGTCCCCCGATGTAAATCCATCGTCAATCACTCCGCCGCCACCACCACTGGAACTGAAAAAACATTCTCAATGCTGGGTCAGTGACATCACAAGGTGCCACCAGGTGACGTTGCTGGGTGGCCCCACCCTATAGCTATTTAAGAAATGTCACACAGCAGGGCAGTACTGAGCTTTTTTTCTTTTATCGGTACTGGTGGTGGTGCTGGCGTTATGATTGACAATGGATCTACATTGGGAGACAGTTTTTTTTTTTTTTTTAATAAAGGAATTGTCAAAAACTTGTCTTGTCTTTATTCATTTTCGCTGGTTCAAATCCCGACCACGACACCATCTGCCTGGAGTTTGCATGTTCTCCCTGTGCCTGCGTAGGTTTCCTCTGGTTCTCCAGTTTCCTCTAACACTCCAAAGACATGCTGGTAGGTTAATTAGATCCTGTCTAAATTGGCTCTAGTATAGTGTGTTAGGGACCTTAGGTTGTAAGCTCCTTGAGGATAGGGACGTATGTGAATGTACAATGTATATGTAAAGCGGTGCGTAAATTGACGGTGCTATATAAGTACCTGAAATAATAATAACTTGATATTATGGTCCAATCAACAAATTATAAGGTTGGCATGCTTACCGGAGATGGTGGACAGGCAGTAGTGAGGAATCACCTCATTGAAATCCAACACAACAAGGCCGATATTGAAGAAAAAGCCCTGTCCAATGTTGAAGGAGTGGTTTAAAATTTCAGAAAACACGCTCCAGGATGTGCTGAAGGACCACATCAGATGTTAAGGTGATCAATGATGGTATATAAAAAGCAAAAACTGCACATAGTGTAACTCTGAATGACAGATATTATTGTAAAGGATGCTTCAGTGGTATTAGTAAAAAGCAATTACTCCATGAGCGTCACCTGACACATTTTGGCCCTATTGGACATCATCTGGGGCGTGAGGATCGTGTACAGTGATTGCAATATATATAAACTAGTCTTCCAATGAAAGAAATGTGCCCAAATTCACAAAACAGGGGACAATCCGAGGTGTTCCAATATGTCGATGGCGTGAGCTCCACGTCTTTCTATCAATCCCCATTATAATTTAACAAGAAGGAAAGGTAGGAGATCCCGCAACTCCCCTTTTGAACAGTACAGGAGTCTCCTCTACGTTTATAGGATTAACTTATTAAAAAGGACTATCACATGATGAATTTATATTTTATTAATTTTTTCAGTATATTCCTACACCCATACAATCTTCATGAGATTATTCATTACCTATTATATACACCTTGGGTCATCCAGATTTTATACATCTGTTTTCTTTTAATTTTATTTTGCTTTATTTGCCTCACCATTTTGAGGGCTACACTAATTAGTGTTTATTTATTAATTTTTACACTTTTTTTTCATAATTTGTAATCGTTGGTCAGGTTTTTTACATTCAGCTGTCAGCTGACAGCTTATAATTCATCTGTTGTTAAGGATTGGCGGCTGGCTTTCCAGCCCGCTCCTTAGCAACCAGCTTTTGAGGGGAACCCCTAGGCTGTTTTTAAAAAATACCACATGTGGTACTGGCAGCAAAACTCTGGTCATAAATATTGCATGTTTTTTTACTCTCTGTTCCGTTTGTGAATCAAAATAGGTTTTTAAACAATATTTACTGGCACCATATAATCGTTATTTTTGTGAATTGGACTTTATTTACCGCATTCAATCATTTATGCAAATGAGTCACGTGGCCGATTTATCACATGCGGTACACGTTAGTGAATTGAACCCTTTGTGGGGATATTCTCAGTCTACTGATATTTTATCATTTAGTGCAGTAGGTATTCCTAGTTATATTATAATTACCATATTTGCCGGCATATAAGATGACTGGGCGTAAAAGATGACCCCCTAATTTTCCAGTTAAAATGTTGGTTTTGGGATATACTCACTGTGTAAGACGACCCCCTTTCTACTAGTCATGCCTCGCCTCACCTCACTGTGCCATTACATGTCAGACAGTTCCACCATTACATGCCTCATTCCACAGTGCCATTACATGCCAGACTGTGCCACCATTACATGCCTCACTGCGCCACCGTTACATGCCTCACTGTGCCATTGTTACATGCCTCACTGTGCCATTGCTACATGCCTCACTGTGCCATTGATACATGCCTCACTGTGCCAATGTTACATGCCTCACTGTGCCATTGTTACATGCCTCACTGTGCCATTGTTACATGCCTCACTGTGCCATTGCTACATGCCTCACTGTGCCGTTAATACATGCCTCACTGTGCCGTTGATACATGCCTCACTGTGCCATTGATACATGCCTCACTGTGCCGTTGATACATGCCTCACTGTGCCATTGATACATGCCTCACTGTGCCATTGATACATGTCTCACTGTGTCACTGCATATCTCGATCACTTACCTTATCCCTGGACCCTGACATGCTGAATCTCAGACCGCGGCCGTCCATTTTTCAAAAGCCGCGCCTCCTCATTCTGCTGTTCCATGATAGGCGGAACACACAGCTTCCCAGGGGACACTGTGTTCAGTGTTACGCCTATCATGGAACAGCAGAAGGAGGAGGTGCGGCTTTTGAAAAATGGATGGCCGCGGTTAGGTTACCAGCTTATAAGACGACCCCTACCTTTTAAGAAAAATGTACGGGGTTAAAAAGTCGTCTTATATGCCGGAAAATACGGTACATTTATTCTCTCCATACAGCTAGCATAGCTAAATCTTGATATCAGTACCTGTCATCTCAGCCACAGTAGCACCCATATGCAGCACAGGGAAACACCGTTCTGAGCAGTGTAGCTCGTAGGATGGTAAACGGCACACCCAGTCCAGGTGCTCTGGCTGAGGACATCATTTCAGCATTCCAGACGGAAAAAATTAAATCAAAGCATAAAGGAGTCGGCACTTCTGGAAATGAAGTCTTGATAGTCTTTATTCCAATATGACCATGTATAACAATAGTGAAGGCTAATGCATTTCGGCATAAGCCTTGTTCACTGCCTGTGAACTAGGTTTCTACCGAAACGTGTTAGACTTCACCATTGTTATACATGGTCATATTGGAAAAAAGAATGTCAAGACTTAAGACTGCCGTTCTTTTGAATGGCAAGAACGCAGTGACGTCATTGACTACGACAAGCCGATGCTCATCACATTCAATGCCGTCGCCGCCATTTTGCTACACCCCACACTAAAGTTGTTTGCTACCGTGCATGCGTTGAGCACTTATCGAGCATGCGCAGGTTTACCTGGGACAGGTAAGCATACAGATGACCAATTTTCTTGGCAGGAAACCTGATGAGAAAATAGAGAGCAGGGTTCTCTATTTTCCCGTCGGGATTCTCAGCTGTTTTCCTGACAGAAAAACTGAGAGCATACACACAGCCAGGATTTCCGGCCAAAAGCTCCTCTGGCAGTTTTCCTGACAGGAAAACCGGTCGCGTGTATGAGGCTTCACCCTCCTATGCTGTTTATGAATCACAAATGTGGCTGGAAAGAATTACAAATTGTTTGACAGATAAGACAGTTTGCATATGCATAATTTAACTATGGATTTATTGTTTGGTTTTATTAGGCAGGAGAATATATGCCTTCTCCAGTCTATCCTCTTTAGGTTCTCCCAAGAACAGATTGTCAGGAACTGTGTGACTGAGTAGAAGGTGATAGCTGTTGCAAGTTTCTCTGACTGGGTGAAAGCAAAGACATTTTGATGCCCAAAGCAATAACATCCCATCTTGGCAGCAACTCCCATCAACTGCCATGCAACTGCAACCTTAGGATTGTCTTATTAGGTTTATTATTACCTAGAAATGAGAAAAGATGACTAAAAGTAGAATATGGAGGAAGTTCATAATAAATACATTTTAACAATTCAATAAACAAACTGTTAACACATCTTTTCCCATAAGGAATGCATCATTATACTAAATTGGAGTTCATTAAGCAGAGCAATAAATGTAATTGTAAATTTAAATACATTTGTCATTTACTGTAAGTAAAAACTACATCAGTGTTACAAAATAATTATCGTTGTTTAATAAAATTTATGAGATTAATTTAGAATAAACAGATTTAATTATCATCAATATAAAAGTATCTCTTACCTTGAATGATGTTCATGGCAGCATTAAAGAAGAAGTGAAATCTCTCAATCAACAGTGACTATTTTTAATCCTTATGCTGCTAGCCTTAGTTAATAGATAGGAAAGTATATCATATATCAAAGTTTCTCTTATTTACTTATTTTAAACAGTTTTTTTTACATATCTTCAGTTACTTCCTGGTTTCTAGACCTAGGTAAAATGAGGTCACACACAAGAGTCTTCAGAAGGGGGAGGGGACTTCTCATGTAAGCACACCCTCCTGCATGTAGGACTGTCAGATGTCTTCCATTGAAGCAAACGCTACTTGAATCACCTGCCCTTACTCAAGATGGCCGCAGCCAGAAATGTTGAGGGGTTGCATACAACTCTCAAAGTGTGTTGAAACTACATTTCTTATTATAAATAGTATGAAAACCAAGGCTTTATTTGACTAAAGACAGCCACACACAGGCCAGTCCCAATACCAAAGCACTGACATTGATAAATAAAGTCCACACTGAAATAGATTGGAAAATAAACTCTTACCCTCAGTGGGTTTACTTTTTGATTAAAAACAATGACTGCAAACAGTAACTATTAGTATATGCATCAGTGATTATCTTCCCAAAGTTAATACCTGCTCTTAAATGTCCAGGTTTTACCAGTTATTTTTTTTCTCTGTGACTTCATACTACGAAACGCAGTTGATGCCATCTTATCAATGGACAATATAGTATTATTAAGCTTTGTATATTATTAAAGGACATTAAAGTGCACATTTACCTAAAAAGCCATTACTGCTTTCGAGGTGTGAATTGCTAAACATATTGACTGGTAGGCTTAGAGCTTCTATAATTCTAATTTTCTTTTACTATATGTCTAAAAATGTTGTGACTCTGGCATGTAACTCTTTGGAGAGCCACATGTGAGCTAGTTCCCACCAATGGATACTGTTTGACACCAATGAATTTGGTGAGGAAAAGTAGACCAGTTGGATCACAGACATACATAGTTTTGCCTTAAAGTGGATGTTAACCTGAACTTTTTTGGCTGGCACAATGTATAGTATAGGATTTCAGATCATCTGTGCCCAGTCTTGCCACAAAGAGTTAATCCAGCTTTGAGCCATCCTCTTATCTTTTTTCAGTGAGATAAAACAGACAAACATAGAAAACCCGTCTGTTCTCCCCCCTGCTGTGAGTGACAGGTGATTTACATATCTCATGCACGAGCCAGGTATTAATTTTTAATTTCCACCCCCACTCCTTTCTTCTGCAGCTCTCTCAGGATTGGCTGTTCCACACCTCAGCATGATTGGGCATGCTGAAGTCACGTGGTCACTTTTCTGGGTTTTGACTGGATGTTGGTGATCATAGCAGAATTTACTGTAAGAAATACACAGGAGAAAATTCATGCTGACAAGGGGAGTGTAGAGGAGGGCGGGAAGTCTACTGACATCACGACTCCACCCACCGAGCTAGGAGTGGTTACTCCTATCAGTGGGAGTTCTCGCAGTCACATTGAGCATAACTAGCTCCTGCCCTTTGTTGTTTGGTGCCTTGTTATATCAGAGCTTACCATCTGTCCCACTGTGTAATGACCACAGTGCAGACCAATTCCATCCCTGCCAGGTCCCCCTCATGGTTCATTGGTGATCAGCTCATGCAAGTGAGTATCAGTCTTCCATGCCTATTTTTTTGTGTTTGCATAGATGTTCTATTCCATGCATTAGGTTTAGCAATGCTAAAATTGTACTATTATACTAATGTTTGAGTATGTTAATTTTATAGACGTATGTATGCTTTAGTTCAGCGTTCAGCGTTCAGCGTTCAGCCTCTTAAGAAGGACCTAGGGGTCTGAAACATGTCAGACGTCATCTCTTACAGCTACGTGCAATAGCCCTTCATACCAGAGGGCATGTACATTCATGCCTGTAGTTTTGTACTGCAATTGATCTTACTTTTTTCTAGACATGTGCATTCGTTTTCGTTAGAATGCATTTTCGTCCGAAAATCGGGTATTTTCGTTATCGTTTTAACGAACGAAAACGAAAGCGCAAAAAACGAAAAACGAAAGATCCGACATAAAAAATGCTTTATTTTCGTTTTTGTTCAGATCCGACGATTTTCGATGCTTTGTCGAATTTTCATCGTTCAATTCGCCAAAGCAACGAAAATCGTCAGTGAATAGGTAGAAGTTGAATGATGAAAATTAGACGATTTTCGATGCTTTGTCGAATTTTCGTCGTTCAATTCCTACCTATTCACTGTATTTCGTCGTTCAATTCGACAAAGCATCGAAAATCGTCAAATTTTCGTTGTTCAATTTCTACCTATTCACTGTATTCAGAACGACGATTTTCGATGCTTTGTTAAATTGAACGACGAAAATTCGACAAAGCATCGAAAATCAGCGTTTTCGGACGAAAACGACATAAATCAAAACGATTTTCGGGAGTAACTAAATAAATGTATTTTCCAAACGAAAATAAAAAAACCAAACAAAATATTCCAGTCTGCACATGTCTACTTTTTTCTACTGTATAGATTATGAAATGTTTCTAATAAACAATACTTTTTAACCACTTAATAGCCAAAGTACGGCTACAAGGCGGTTGCCTAACTCTGGGAGGCCGTTAATTAACGGCCTTTCAGAATTGTGCTCCTGCATGCCCCCTGGGGTGCGCACATGGGAGTGTCTGTGACCGGACCCGGCGTATCACGGATCACGGTAAATCACCGCTGATAGCGGCAGTTTACCACGTGAACGCTCCGTCCAATGACAAAGCGATCACTTGTAGACAAACCAGCGTCATGTGATGACGCCAGTTCCTCCCTACCCTCTCTGTACCGATCAGTACAGTGTGAGAGGGAGAGAGCGGAGGCAGCAGCACTGTGGGCTGGATCTGTGACAATTGGAGTCACAGACCCAGCCATCCCTCCATGCTCAGCCATCCCTGCCAAATACTCTGCAAAACCCTGCCCCATACCTTGCAATACTCTGCCCCATACTGTGCAATACCCTGCCCCATACTGTGCAACACTCTGAAATACCCTGCCCCATAGTGTGCAATACACCGCAATACCCTGCAATACTCTGAAATACCCCGCAATACTCTGCAATACCCTGCAATACTCTGCAATTCCCTGCAATACCCTGCAATTCCCTGCAATACCCTGCAATACTCCACAATACCCTGCAATACTCTGCAATACTCTTCAATACCCCACAATACTCTGCAATACCCTGCAATACTCTGCAATACCCTGCAATACCCTGAAATACCCTGCAATACTCTGCAATACCCTGCAATACTCTGCAAAACCCTGCAATACTTCAGTATTTTATGTGTTAACATTGTGAGCAATATTGTAGTTCATTGTCTCAGTAAAAAACCCAAAATATACTGCAATTACCTTTTTTCGTTTACATCAATGGTATACTAACACTCATTAGAAAGCCCTTGGAGAGCACCTCTCTTTTTTCCACTTTTTTTGCACATATTATGTATTCTTATTCATTTTAAGGTGAAACTTCAATTTATAAAGAAAAAAAAATTACCTCTATTTCAAAAATATCCATTATAGGAATTGTAACAAAATGTATAGCTTTTGAGAGCATCTCACCAAATATGCAAAAGACTAAAATATATTGGCATCTATGCCATACTCAAAACAGATTATGACACATAGAGATATTTGGATGAGAGCCGTGCACTAGTAGGTTCCAGCATAATAGTCATCAAGAGCTTGAGTCTACATTTGACCCTATAATTTGATTTTAATTCCAATGTAGACATCTGGGAAAAGCAATAGGCAGAGAGATGATGAATCTGGAATAATTTATTCTGTTCTGTGTTGAGGAAGATTTGGTCAATTTGACAGAATTACCAATATGTTTTTAAAATGTGGGATGGAGCAAGAGCATCCAGAGAAAACGGTAGCAAACGAATTCTGTGTTAAACAAAAAAGTCCAATGTTCCCACTCAGTAAGTGCAAAAGAAGGTGTCTGACCACCATAATTATTGAAAGCTTACCAGAATTTGTGGCTATACAATAAGTGCAGCAAACACGCTTTGATAATGCCACTCATGATCCTTATCTAAAAAATAAAATAAAAAAAACGAATATGACGTAGTATTGTTACCACTCTGATAAATTACACCCAAGTGAGTAACACTCCATGCATAAATATAAGTGCAACTGCCGATCACCAGGCTCCCTCAGCCTTCACCTCAATGCAGTGTGCACTCATCAAATAAAAGATCATAAAAAGCATCAAAGGTTAAAACAGGAATGTCCACAGATTTCAGTGCAAGAAGTATTGTTATCATGGTGTAAGGAAGAGAAAATGTTTTCCTATTTTTGCTCTTAGTTAAAGAATGAATTAATAAAAATTAAAAGAAAAATAAATGTATTTAAAAAATGTGGGTATGTGCTGGCATGAGGCAGAGCCAGGAAAGGAAAATTACGGTAAGTATTGACAACAATTTTCAGTTTTCCTGGCTCAGCCCCATGCCATCATGACCTTGAGACTCAACTAGCCCATTTTCAGGGTGGGAAGGAAACGCCTTACACCAGGTGCTGCCAAAGTAATTTTATTAACAGGTGGACAAAGCAGATGACAACACAAAAGTTCCCATAGCTTTGGATTGAGAGGACATCACGTCAAGCTTGTATTGCCTAATGAACGTTTTTGGAGAGCACCAACTTGGCGCTCTACAGACTATGTCTGCTGACACCTTAAATCGGGCTGCCCAGGAAGAAGAAACTGCTTGGGTTGAGTGTGCACGGACCTCCTGAGGGGGGGGGGAGCCCTTACAACGAGTTAACTATCTGGACTGCTTGGCGGGGCTGGCATGTCCATCTTAGGAAGATTCAGATACACAAAAAGTTATTCAGACTTGCAGAATGGCTCTGTTCTTTCTAAATAGGTTTGCAGAATTAACTTTAAGTCCAATTTGCATAACTCTGATTCTTCGTCAACCGGTACTGAAGGAGGAAAGGCTGGAAGACACAAATGAGAGTTAAAGTGGAACTCCAAGGACACTTTAGGCAGGAAACTTGGAAAAAAGGGTGCAATATGGCTCCTTACAACAGAATGCAGTGATGTCTGACACTCGTCTAGCTGATACCACTGCTGTAGGAAAAACCTTGTTCAGAGTAAGATGATATAATGGACTAGTTGCATCCAGCAAAAAGGGAGACTTTAAAAGCCCTCTGAGGACCAAAGGTAAGTCCCACTTCAGAAAAATCGGGTGAATAAGAGGCCGAAACCTAATGGCTGCTTTAGAAAATCGAATTCCCAGTGGCTTTTAAGCACATGAATTATCTGTCAGTGCTGAGAGAGCCAAAACTTTGAGGCCTCGTACACACGATTAAATATATTTGTTCAAAACGGTCTGTCCGACCGATTTGAACAAATCTGTCTGCTGGCATTTTGGTTTGCTCGCGTGTACACACAAGCAAACCAAAATCCCCGCCAGCAGACAGCGCGCTGACGTGTCGGTGACGTTGACGCCGCCACGTCACCGCACCAGGAAGTAAAACACTTCCGCGCATGCGTCAAAATCATTCGGCGCGTGTGCAAAAAGACATGTCTGCTGGTTAGCATACTAACCAGCAGACATGTCGGGCGGACGGGTTCCCAGCCGACAGATTTCAAAGCATGCTTTGAAATCTGTCGGGTGGCCAAATCCGTATGTTTGGTCTAGCAGATCGTTTCCAGCAGACAGATTTGATCGTGTGTACGAGGCCTAAGAGTGTTGTAGTTTAGACCTGAGTCCAATCCAGACCGGAGGAAACTAAGAACATTAAGGGCATTGAACATTGCTGAAAAAAAACTAAGTTCAATGCTTCCAAGCATGCGTTCACTTGATTCTGAGCATGTGCGGCTTTTTAACTGATGCTTTTGCATACTAACAAGGGTTGTCCCGATACCACTTTTTTAGGACCGAGTACAAGTACCGATACTTTTTTTCATGTACTTGCCGATACCGAATACCGATACGTTTTTAAAATGTCATGTGACAGTTTTCAAACCACAATACAGACTAAGGACATTTTCTTTAGAATTATGAAGAACTCTAACTCAAGACATTATAAAAGAATAAAAATGAGTAAAAATGAATAAAAATGTTTTATTTGCTTGTCACGCAGTAGTAAAAAACTCAAAGAATTTTCACAGAACATGTTGATAAATACAAAAAAAGTATTCTATTTAGGTATCGGGAGCATTTGCGCGAGTACAAGTACTCCTGCAAATACTCGGTATCGGTCCCGATACCGATACTAGTATCGGTACCTGGACAACCCTAATACTAACGATCGGTTTTGACCTATCGGTTAGGCGTCCATCGGTTGAATTTTAAAGCAAGTTCTCTTCGGTTTGGACCAATGAAACGGACCTTCGGTCCATTGTCATCAGTTTTGACTGATCGTGTGTACGCGGTCTAAGACATACGTATTGTTCAAGGACCTGACTGTATCCCACTGACTGGACAATGAAGGGGGGAGCAGCACAGTGATTAGGTCCTTGGTGGGTTTCCCCTAATGTAAGCATGTTAGACTGACTGTACTGTGAAAAGCAAAAGAGCCTCAAATGGCTGACCCTCTACTTATAGTCTCCTATAGAAAGCTAATATGACAGTTAAATTACTGGAATTCAGTTTTAATGAGATATTAAAATAGGGGAAAAGACTGAATATGATTAATACGAACAAAAGGATCAAAGCAAACAAAAAAGTAAGACAACATAAAGGACTTTCAAGCATGTTTCAAAAGTCAAAAGAGATAAGTAGCTATATCGGTTAGACCTAATTATAGCATGACCTTCACACCTTTTTTAATTGATTGCTATATCTTACCTAGCACAGATATCATGATTGGCAATCTTTAATCAGTTTCCTCCAGTCACATTATTTTGGTGTCAAACACTTTTAAACTTTTTCTTCTTGACCAAGCAAAATACTATTATCAAGGTCATGGAAAATGTCATTGCTCACAGAAACTTCATTTAATCCTTTGCATTACAAAATACTGATAATTTGCATGTGCATATGTATTCATCCCCTTTGTTATGAAGCCCATAAAAAGCTCTGGTGCGACCAATTACCTTCAGAAGTCATAATTAGTGAAATGACGTCCACCTGTGTGCAATCTAAGTGTCACATGATCTGTCATTAATATACACACCTTTCTGAAAGACCCCAGAGGCTGCAACACCTAAACAAGAGGCCACTAACCAAACACTGCCATGCAGAACAATGCCCTTTCCAAACAAGTAAGGGACAATGTTGTTGAGAAGTACAAGTCAGGGTTAGGTTATAAAAAAAATACTACTCTTTGATATCCCTAGGAGCACCATTAAATCTATCATAACCAAATCGAAAGAACATCACACAACAGCAAACCTGCCAAGAGATGGCCACACGGCAAAACTCACGGATCGGGCAAGGAGGGCATTAATCAGAGAGGCAGCACAGAGACCTAAGGTAACCCAGGAGGAACTGCAGAGTTCCACAGCAGAGACTGGAGTATCTGTACATAGGATGACATTAAGCCATACGCTCCATAGAGTTGGGCTCTATGGCAGAGTGGCTAGAAGAAAGCCATTACTTTCAGCAAAAAACAAAACGGCACATTTTGAGTTTGCGAAAAGGCATGTAGAAGACTCCCAAAATGTATGGAGGAGCCCAGGTTCACACTGGGCTGCGGGAGTGAAGCCGTGCGAGTTTAGCTGAACTCGCACAATTTCACTCCCGCTGGCAGTCCCAAATTTCGGCCATTATTTAAGAGACATCTGTGCAGGATGTCAATGTAAAGTGTGGTCCGAAATCACAAAAAGTAGTCCAGGAACTACTTTTTGAAATCGGTGCAGCGCCGTAGATGCGGCGTCGCACCGATTAGGACGGTGTCATTGCCGACAATTGCCGTCAAATGCCGCCGATTTGAGATGTGATTTGACATGTGAAATCGCATCTCAAATCGTACCAAATCGTATCCAGTGTGAACCTGGGCGGAAGGTGCTCTGGTCTTATGAGACTAAAATTGTACTTTTAGGCCATCAAAGAAAACGTTATGTCTGACGAAAACCCAACACATCACATCACCCAAAGAACACCATGCCCACAGTTAAATATGTTGGTGGCAGCATCATGCGGTGGGGATGTTTTTCAGCAGTTGGGACTGGGAAACTGGTCAGAGTTGAGAGAAAGATGAATGGTGAAAAATACAGGGATATTTTTAAGCAAAACCTGTACCACTCTGTGTGTGATTTGAGGCTAGGATGGAGGTTCACCTTCTAGCAGGACAATGACCCCAAACACACTGCTAAAGCAACACTTGAGTGGTTTAAGGGGAAACATGTAAATGTGTTGGAATGACCTAGTCAAAGCCCAGACCGCAATCCAATAGAAAATCTGTGGTCAGACTTAAAGATTGCCGTTCACAAGCACAAATCATCAAACTTGAAGGAGCTGGAGCAGTTTTGCAAGAAGGAATGGGAAAAAATCCCAGTGGTAAGATGTGGCAAGCTCATAGAGACATATCCAAAGCGACTTGGAGCTGTGATAGCTACAAAAGGTGGCTCTACAAAGTATTGACTTTAGGGGGGTGAATAGTTATGCACATTGACTTTATCTGTTATTTTGTCCTATCTGTTTTTGCTTCACAATAATAAAAAAAATCTTCAAAGTTGTGGGTTTGTTCTGTAAATTAAATTATGCAAATCCTCAAACAATCCATGTTAATTCAACGTTGTAAGGCAACAAAACACGAAAAATGCCAAGGGGGTGAATACTTTTGCAAGGCACTGTATGTGTTAGCACCAGGTCACCGTCCTCAGGATCCCCCCACCAGATGGTTAGAAAGCTGGGCTCCAGTAGTATTTATAACAGGTAAGTAAGCAGACGCGTAGTCAGTAAACAAGCAAAAGATTGGTAACAAGTGGTTGCAGGTTGAGATCAAACAGAAGTACAGTTGAGAAACATTTAATATAAAGTACTTGTGCGTTGCTATGGACCTCACAACCAACCAAAACTGTTAGACAAAATAAATACAAAATAAATACCAAAGAATAATATATGACCCTAAAAATACACATGAAAAAGCTGCAACCATTAGCAAGTGTTCTCAACACTCAACAAATAATGATAATAACAATGATGCACTAATTCAAAAGGGTCTATGCAGCAAAAATAAAGTAAAAAATCCAGTAATAAGTGATAATGTGCGATAATGCTGTGAAGCAACGGCAAGTTCAAGAAGCTATGCAGCAAAAAAAAAACAGAGTTTTAACTCTAATATCGAAAAATAAAATAAAAAATTCAGCAATATGCGATAATATGTGATATTAACCTCCCTGACGGTATGATTAATTGAGATTTTAGGTGCTGAAAGCGGTACCATTTTTTTGCAAGGAAATTTGGCGTTTTATATTGAAGACCTGTAATTCCTAGAAATAACTCACTTAAATCTGTCCAAACAAGAGTCTAGTAGACATCCCGGGTATAATAAAATTTGAAACACTAAATCATCAATTTAACCACAAATCACTATCGCTCAATTCTGCAAGTAATTCTAATTTATTATAGCTGTTTTCTAGCTGCTCTAAAACCACTTTTGACATTAGGGGCACTTTTTGGTTGCTATGGACAATCTCCAATTTCAAGGCAGACAGTCTTTATTTTATAAAAGTGCATGTAGGACACTGGGCAGACCACTAGGGACAAAGGGGTGTGTATTTTTTACATACAGGACTGTAATATATAAGATTACAGTATACTGCATGTATTGTGTTTATTTACTTTTTTGAATGTGGCGCCGATCTCCGCCCCCGTGCGTCTTAACGTCACAGGGAATGGAGCTCGGCGGCACTCGGCACTGTGAATCGAGCAAGGAGGACACTGCTCGATCACACAGCGCGGCGGCATCGCAGGATCCAGGGACAAGGTAAGTAACTTGTGCCTGTGAACTCTGCGAGGCAGCCCTGAGTCTGGCTCGGGGTTACCGCTTTTGGTCCTGAAATTCCACCCTGAGCCAGACTCGGAAATATCGCCAGGGTGGTTAAGTAAAACAGTGATAAAATGTGCTAATACAAGAAGATATGCAGAAAAAATTGACAAATATGCAAGAATGACTATCCCTAATTGAAAAAAAAAAGTAGTGACATGCAATAATATGCAATTATATGTGAAACAGTGATAAAGTGCTTTAATTCAAGAAGCTAAGCAGCCAAAATAGACAAATATGTACGGATGACTACCCCATTTAAAAAAAAAATACAAAATAAATGCGATAATATATGAAACAGTACTCAAATCAAAAGCAGATATTCATCTGATTTTACATAAAAAATATTAAGATAAGTTCTAAATAATAAAGTTCCTGTGCATCAAAAAGTGAAGAGATGTGAAGATCAAATGTTCAAAAGAACAGTTCTTAAAAGTGTCTTTTTGCAGGGATGTAAGGAGGGGGCGAGCACGCTAACTAACCCCCAGCCAGAATGGCTCGGATAGTGGGGGCAGGCTTACTGAGGAGGAACAGGAAGTGAGAAATTAAGGCAAAGAAAACATTTAGAAGGGAAATCGAAGGAAAAGGTAAGTGAACCAACAATGCACTAGCTTAAAGGAACCTATCTATATATAAAACTCAACGTGTGTGTGTGTGTGTATGTATGTATGTTCCAGCATCACGTCCAAACGGCTAAAGATATTAACATGAAACTTGGCACACATGTTACTTATATGTCAGCAACAAACATAGGATAGGTGGTTTAACCCTTACCCACCCCCATTTGCCATGGTCGGGGTTTTTCTTTAAAGTCCCATTCAACTCTATTGGAAAGGGTTTTTCTTTAAAGTCCCATTCAACTCTATGGGAAATACATGTTACTTCATAACTTCCAAACGGCGGTCCCATGCAAGTATATGGGACTGTGGTCTCTTCATCACAGCTCAGCCACAGCTACTGATGTCATCACAGGTCCTTCAACCACAATCTCTTCATCACAGCTCAGACACACCTACCGATTTCATCACAGGTCCTTTTACCACAATCTCTTCATCACAGTTTAGCCACACCTACTGATGTTATCACAGGTCTTTTTTACCACAATCTCTTCATCACAGCTTAGCCACACCTATCTCTTCATCACAGCTTAGCCACACCTACTAATGTCATCACAGGTCCTTTAACCACAGTTTTTTTTATCACAGCTCAGCTACACCTTACTCCACAAGCTCTGCACTGCATCTTCAGGTCAGTATGTGGGCTGGCTTGCAAAACATGCTCATGCCACGAACCATGCCCTCTCCACACCCCTCCCACAAGCCACACCCCTTCTAATTTCTGCCCTTTTTTATGAGGGCTACCTCAGTAACTTTTTCAATTTTATGTTGAAAAATGTGATACAGTACATTTCAATTGTGACTTGCAAGTTTATTAACATTTTTGTTTGTGGATTATTTTAAAGTGTGAAAATGCCTCGAAGAAAAAGTAAAGCTGTAGGCCAAGTGCAATCTAAGGCAAAAAAAATAAAAATACAGCGTAGGCTAGAAACTCCTGAGGAGCGCAGTACAAGACTCACAGCACTGCAAAATAGAGCACAAGCTTCAAGAGCTTCAGAAACCGAAAACAGCGTGACATTAGACTTCTGGATATGAGGGAGAGAGCTACTACTTCTAGAGCTTCAGAAACCGAACAACAGCGTGACATTATACTTCTGGATATGAGGGAGAGAGCTACTACTTCTAGAGCTTCAGAAACCGAACAACAGCGTGACATTAGACTTCAGGATAAGAGGGAGAGAGCTAATGCTTCTAGAGCTTCAGAAACCGAACAACAGCGTGACATTAGACTTCAGGATAAGAGGGAGAGAGCTAATGCTTCTAGAGCTTCAGAAACCGAGCAACAGCGTGAGATTCGACTTCAGAATAAGAGAAGGAAAGCCAAAATGACAAGGGCTGCAGAGAATTTTGGCTTACTGTTTGAAGGATTTAACTACAACCGACAAAAGGTCTACTCACAACATGCCAGTGTTACCATTGGAAAAATGGACACAATTTGTAATTTCTGTCAAGCCAAGAAATTCAAATCAGAGTCACCTGGAATGTGCTGCAAAAATGGGAAAGTTAAACTATCTCAATTGGAATCACCACCAGATGAACTTTTGTCTTACACATCAGGAGATACATTGGAGTCAAAGCATTTTCTCAATAACATCAGAAGGTACAATTCATGTTTTCAAATGACATCCTTTGGTGCCACATCAATAATTAAACATCCTGGCTTTTCATCAACATTCACTGTGCAAGGTCAGATTTACCACAAGGCTGGATCATTGCTTCCCTTGCCTGACCAAGCCCCGAAATTCCTACAACTATATTTTATGGGAGACGAGCAATTGGAGGCTGACCAACGATGTGACTACATTTTGGGAACAAGGCGTCAGATTGTATTAAACTTACAAAGGATGTTTCATGAGCACAATTGTCTAATTAAAACATTTAAAACAGTACTGGAACGTATGCCAATGGATGAATATAAAGTAGTCATTAGAGCTGACCGAATACCAGCAGGAGAACATGAGCGACGATTCAATGCTCCTCAAGTAGACGAAGTAGCAGTCGTTATATCAGGCAACGAATTTGATAAACGAGATATTATAATTCAGCGACGAGGTGAGTCATTGCAGCGTATTTCAGAAACTCATCGATCTTATGATGCTCTACAGTACCCAGTGATATTTCCCAGAGGGGAAGATGGGTATCACTTTAATATAAGGCAGGTCAACCCAGCAACAGGTGAAACAACCAGGAAAAAGGTTTCAGCAATGGATTTCTATGCATACAGGCTAATGGTTCGAGAAAATGAACAGAACCACATATTAAACTGTAGGCAGTTGTTTTTATCAGTTCATCGTTGACATAGTAAATATTCATATTTTTATCTGTCAAATTTCTAAAATGAAACATTGTGTTATTTATTATTTATTTATTTATATTTATATAACTATGATTTTCCTCCCCAAAAGGTTAAGATAGGAAGACCGAGCAACGCCGGGTATTCAGCTAGTTTAGAAAATAAAAAATGAGTGTATAGATATGGAAATCTCTAGGACACAGGGACCTAGGATATAGGGTCCGAGTTTAGTGCTGAAGAAGATCATGTCAAGGTAATGTATTCATAGTTTAGAAGTCTCTGGGGGCCCAGGGGTACAGAAAACCCAATATATAAGGAATAGAGATCAGTGTTGGAGAGAACCTGAAATTTATTCATTGCATTGAATAAAAGACAAAGTAGCCCTCTGGGGCCCACTGACACTATATATTCAGTATATAGAGAAGACTGATCGTTGCTGGAGAAGACACCTTAAAGGAATGCGTGCCAGACACTTTCTTTTAGAATGAGAAAATTCCTTTGAGCTGGAATCACACAGATTTGTAGTATTTATCTTGTCAATATCTCCTTGTTGACAGATGTCTCATTTGCAGCATACTGAAATCCCTATATTGCAAATGAAATGACTGTCAAGAAGAGGTAAATCTCAATCTATTGAGTGACTGATAATCCCCTGTGTAGTTTAGGCTTTAAACTAATGTCCCAGTAAATTGATACATACATGCAATCTGACTTTTCTAACCATCTCTACGTTTTATAGCCGTGTGATCTCTTGCTACCTATCTTCCTATACTGAAAGCACTGGAGGAGATTTACTAAAATTTGTGCACTCAAAATCTGATGCAGCTGTGCATGGTAGCCAATCAGCTTCTAACTTCATCTTGTTCAATTAAACTTTGACAACAGAACCTGGAAGCTGTTTCTTCGCAGACCTGCACCTGATTTTGAGGCTGGGTTCAAACTGGTGCGCCCACGAAGTTTGAAAAAAATACTAGTAGAAGAACAAAAATCGACCAATAAACTGTCTAAGATATATAATCAACTACTTCCTACTGGATCTATTAATTAACTAGTTGGTATGAAAAAATGGGAAGAGGAAATGAAAAACCAGATATCAGAGATGGAATGGGAGAAAGCATTTATAATAATAATAATAAAGCCTTTTTGAAAGAAGAGCAACTTTTTTTAAATGATTTTGACTCGGTTTGCGAGTGTTGTCTGAAAATGAGCAGAATTCAAGCTAATGGGGCCTGCAGTACCGCATTTGGCCTGAGGTGGGGGGGGGCGCTGGAGCCGAGCAGAGCTGTACGTCGCTGATCGCAGCCAATTGGTGCCATTCAGAAATGCATGAAAAGGCCCAAGGACAGCTCGGCTGACCTCGGCAAATCTCGGGAACAAAGTCTTTCCAAGGTTTCCGAGGTCAGTCGAAGTGTCCTCTGGCCTTTTCAGCCATTTACCAGGCTCTCCGGTGCCCCCGCCTCTGGTCACATGCTGTATTGCATGCCATTCTAGTCAATGCGGAACAAATTATTTTTGTTTTCATTGACTTCAATGGGAAAACTCGATTTGATATGCGAGTACTTTGGATTACGAGCATTCTCCTGGAACAGATCATGCTCGAAATCCAAGGTTCCACTGTACATAAAACAGCGATAGCGATCAAGCATCAAGAAAGAAACTATAGAATTCTGATGAGATAGTACTGGAGCCCAGTGGTATTAAACAAAATAAATATGGAAAATTCAGAGGTTTGCTGGAGATGCTTGAGTGAGAAGGGGGCTATGGTGAATATTTGGTATAGTTGTCATGTGGTGAGGGAATTCTGGAATAAGATATTTGAGATACATTAAAAGGTGACTGGGAAGGAGATATATCCAGATGTAAAAATTGCAGTATTGTCCATAATGGCAGGATCAATAAAAGCAATTAAAACAGATATCCTTTACCACATGACAACTGCAGCTAGAATAGTAATAGCTGGTAAATGGAGAAACATAAACAATCCAACTATAGCAGAATGGATATGTGAACTGAGCAAAGTACAATATATGGAAAAACAGATACAAAAAGAAGGATATATAAATAATCAAATACCAGAAATATGGAAACAGTAGTCCTCAAAGAAAATAATACATTATGTTTAAATAAGAGCAAGATGTGACCCTGGGGGAAAGGGGGAGGGAACAATAAGGGATGGGAAAATTAGAATAGATTGTTGTTTTTTTTTTTGAGACAGAGTGAAAGAGGATGGATGAGTAAGAAACATAATTCCTGAGGAAAAGACACTGGGGGTTATTTACTAAAGGCAAATTCACTTTGCACTACAAGTGTAGCGGAAAGTGGGTTTGCCTTTCATAAATAACCCCCAATATATCTCATAATGCATGTTAAAGTGGATGTCACAATGTAGAGTATAATATTTCCTATCATCTGTGCCCAGTCTTGCCACACAGAGTTAATCCAGCACTGAGCAATCCTTTTTTATGTTCAGTGAAAATGAACAGCCTTCCAGATAAAACCCTGCCTAGATAAAAAGTCAGTTTTCTCTCTTCTTGCTTTGAGTGAGAGGTTATTTAAATATCTAGCTAGGACATGTTTATTATATGTTATGTTTTGTTTATCATAATATGATGCGATATAACATCATAACACATCCTAGTAATATACAATGAACTTTGGATCACCTCTTGTTATGATAAACATGTCCAAGCTAGATTTGTAAATAACCTGTTACTGAAAACAATAACAGAGAAACGGACTTTATAATTTGGCAATTTTTTATCTGGAATTCTGTTAATTTGCACTGAACTTTAAAAGAGGATTACTCAGTGCTAGATTAACTCTGTGTGGCAAGACTGGGCACAGATAATAGGAAATCTTATACTCTACATTGTGACATAAAAAAAATGTTTGGGTTTACATCCACTTTAAGGATCATAGTTGACATATAGGTAGACAAATATGGGCAATGTAATATAAATATGTGGAATTTATTTATGTATGTATGTTCGTATTTATAATAACATTAATAAAACGTTAATGTAAACACACTGTTGCGAACACAGACACTGCATGAGATTTACACCGCATTTCTGTGCAGACCACATGCGATTTCTGTGTGATACAAATTCAGCCATACAAATTGTATGGCTGAAATCACATCACATTTGCATCAAAATGGTGCAGGGCCCTTTTTTTGGTCCGCACTGGAATTGGATAGTTCACACCCATGCGATCCGATTCCTGTACAATTTGACAGTTCGCACTGCGATACGCAAACCAAATTTGGGGGTGTCATTAACTTTCTATTGACACCTGCAGCGGTTCGCAGAGGGCAATGTGAACTGCCTTCAAGTAACATGCGATGCAGGAACAGGAATTGCGCTGGTTCCTACATCGCATATGTGTGAAACCAGCCTGACGCTCCAGTTTTATAAAATTTTCCCCCTTATGTATTCATATGCCGTCTATGTCATCATAAATGCACAGACCTTTGCTAGATTGGCCCACTTTAACTATATTCAGTGTTACCAATAAAGAAAGTTCTATTTACTTTTGTAGAAATAAATGGATAATTTTTCACTGCAGCTCATGTTGATTCTCGAATGACGAGAACAATTTGACCTGGAGTATCAAACTTTTTAATTGACTTAGACACTGAGTTTGGAAAGCACATCAGCAAAATTCTCTTAGCAATTTGCTACATAATGTAGATCAGTTTCAGTCATCAGTAGCTATATTAGATACAGTGATAATGTCCCTAGAATAAAAGAGGATATTTTAGTTTTTCCAGGAAACTATGGAATCCAATACCTTTCATCTCTTTCCATGTATTTGGATCTCACATTTCTTGTTTTTTTCTTTTTATGGATTTAGTGAAATGTTTCAATGCGAGTCTCCCAAAATCATAAATGACTTACTGATGGAGTTTTTTGTGCAGAACAGTTCATCTACTGTATTTATTGGCGTAAAACAAGCACAGGCCTATAACACGCACCCTAACTTTAAGAGGGAAGTTTCAGGGAAAAAACATTCCAAAGCCCCCTGCGTATAACACACAGGCACAGTTTACCCTCTATTTTCAGGGTAAAAAAGTGAGTGTTATATGCCAATAAATACAGTATATCTCATTTGTATGACACATGCATTTATCAAAGTAGTCGTATAAGGAGCTGACAACTAATGACCCATTAATGATGTTCTTGTTGACTAGGGAAGAGGGGGAGAATTAAACAAAGCTGGTATATAAAAGAAATGGCTTACTTCATTCTCTGGTGTTAAGCCCAGGTTCACACTCCTGCAGGATTTCATTACCGCATGTCAGTTCGACAATTTCAGAGACATCTTTGTGGTTTCCTGCCCAGATGTCTACTGAAATTGCAATTGAAATCTACAAAAACTACTTTTGGTAGTCGGTGTGGCACCGCAAAGTTGGCTGATTCGGACAGTTCCATTGCAGGCAATAGCCACCTATTTGGCATGCCAAATCGCATCAATGTGAACCAGGGCTACAGGAGAATTCCGTCTGTCACCAAAAAAGTAATAAATACATCAATTGTAAAAAAATATATAAAAATAAAAAAAATATGTCAATTTTACAAAAACTGTTCCTCCAGTTGCTGGTTCATACTGAATATCAATGGACTACAAATGTAGTGATGCCATCACACCTGTGCTCCATTGATAACTACAGTCGCCAATCACATACAGGAAAACTGAAGCAACGTTTATTTTTTTGCTTTCACATAATTGGAAGATAGGAGTCACCAAAGTTTCACTGCATTTAATGAATTTAAGGGGAAAACTTGTTTGCAAAATGAACAGACTATTTGCCTTTCATAAATCAACCCCTCTATCTCATTCTGGATATATAGCAAACATATTCTATACACATTGGGGGGTGATTTACTAAAGGCAAATCCACTTTGCACTACAAGTGTAAACTACAAGTGCAAAGTGCACTTGAAATTGCACTGAAAGTGCACTTGGAAGTGCAGTCACTGTAGATCCGAGGGGGACATGCAAGAAAAATAAATAACAGCATTTTAGCCTGTACATGATTGGATGATAAAATCAGCAGAGCTTGCCTTCATTTCAGATCTACCCCTCAGATTTACAGCGACTGCACTTCCAAGTGTACTTTCAGTGCAATTTTAACTGCACTTTGCACTTGTAGTTTGGACTTGGGCAATATTATACATTGCAATAATAATATTTTACTTGTTTCTGGATTCATTTTAATAATTACCCCCACAATATACTATGTTACAATCCACTGAACATTCAAAATGCAGACAACGTCATTTAGCAGGCATTTATGGGGAATCATTCTAACCGTGTGATTAAACTACTTATCAAATAAAAAAAATAAAAAAAAGTTTAAGCTGATTTCTAGTTGCATCATCCAAAAACACAATTCGGGATATTGAAAAGAGCTAAATTGTTCGGCTGAGTTGACAAGCTGATACTTCCTCAACACAATTATGCTACTATATGGGTTCATTTCTTTCATGTTGCCAAAAAAATTCAGATGGCATAAATACTGATTATACAGAAATAATTTCTCTACAATCTGCCAAAGAAATGCTCCCTTATGTTTAGAGTACACTTCTAGTGTCCTTTCTGCAAGGCTTGACAGTACTAGCTTACTCAACACTGTGTGACCAATTGTCTCCCTAATTTTCACTGAAATACAGATAATAATGTCCTTGGTGGCAATGTTTACTGCAGGGGTGTCTAAACTTTTTTCAAAGAGGGCCAGATTTGATGCATGAGGGCCGACCATTTTTTTTTAACATTCAAATTTTTATTTAGTTACCAGAACATAAAATAACATAAAATAACAAGTAAAGACAATGGGCCAGATTCTCAGAGGCGCTACGACGGGGTATCTATGCGAGTGATTCCTAGAATCACTTTGGCATAGATACGGGTGAAGATCCGACAAGTGTAATACAATTACACTTGCGGATCGTAGATGTAATGACAACTCCGGCCACTAGGTGGCCTTTACGTTGTTTTCTCATTTGCCTATGCAAATGAGGCTACTACTCAGATTCCCGAACGCTTTTACGCCGCCCCGTCGTCGCTTACGTTGTTTTCGTCCGCGTAAGGTTACCCCTGCAAACATGTGGAGTAACCTTACGCAGTACCGTCGGATGCCGTCGCGTGCCGTCGGATGCCATGTTAAGAATGGCATCGGGTCAGCGTCGGCTTTTTCCATCGGTTACGTCGTTTTACTAAGTCGTTCGCGAATAGGGCATTGCGTAAGTGCCGATCACGTGGTTTTGACGTCGGTTTCACCGACGTTTTCCGACGTGAGCTGGAGCATGCGCACTGGGCAAATCTATGAGAATCTGGCCCATTAAGTATAACATGATACACACCATTACAGTTACATAGTGTAGCGAATGCATTTTTGATAAATAAAGTCAGTATAATAATCATGAATAATCCTTCAAATTCATATCTTTAAATTCAGTTTCTAGCTAGTAAACCTCCAAGAATAAACCTGTTCACCCCCAGGGGAGCAAACTGTGAACTGTGCTTCTTAAAGTGAATTACATTATACATTTTAAGTGCTAACAGTAATTCGTAGTATGCCTGGGTGTTGGCTCTAAGAATGACATCACATAGGGAGGGCTGACCATTTTGCTTGACATTCTTTGAACCAATAAAATTCTTCCGAGCACTAATACACTGCCCAACAAGAATTCTCTTGCCTTTGTGGCTGTGTGTGGTGAAGAGATGAACTTGGGCATGTTATTTATATATGTATATAAATATATATAAATATATATATATATATATATATATATATATATATATATATTTTTTGTGGCCCCCAACAAATCCCTGAGCGCCAGGACTAAGCATGAGCTTGGGCGTGTTATTTGAATATACCGTATTTATCGGCGTATAACACGCACCTTTACTTTAAGATGGACGTTTTCGGAAAAACATAACATTTTAAATAAAAAAACTGTGCAGCAAATTAAGGGTCAGTGCCCATCAATGCAGCCTTATCAGTGCCCATCTGCAGCTTCACCATTTCCGTGAATGCAGCCACACCATTGCCATGAATGCAGCATCACCATTGCATGAATGCAGCTTCAAATGCAGCCTCACCATTGCATGAATGCAGCCTCACCATTGCATGAATGCAGCTTCAAATGCAGCCTCACCATTGCATGAATGCAGCCTCACCATTGCATGAATGCAGCCTCACCATTGCACGAATGCAGCCTCACCATTGCCATGACTGCAGCCTCAAATGCAGCCTCACTATTGCATGAATGCAGCCTCACCATTGAAATTAATGCAGCCTCACCATTGAATTTAATGCAGCCTTACCATTGCATGAGTGGAACCTCACCATTGCATGAATGCAGCCTTATCATTGCATGAATGCAGCCTCACCATTGCCATGAGTGCAGCCTCGCCATTGCATAAATGCAACCTCTCCATTGCCATGAATGCAGCCTCACCTTGCATGCATTGCATAAATTCATTGCATGAATGCAGCCTCCCCATTGACATGAATGCAGCCTCACTATTGCATAAATGCAGCCTCCATATTGCCATGAATGCGGCCTCACCATTGCATGAATGCAGCCTCCCCATTGACATGAATGCAGCCTCACCATTGCCATGAATGCAGCCTCACCATTGCATGAATGCAGCCTCCCCATTGACATGAATGCAGCCTCACCATTGCATGAATGCAGCCTCCCCATTGACATGAATGCAGCCTCACCATTGACATAAATGCAGCCTCACCATTGCATTAATGTAGTCTTACCAATCTGTCTTGCATACACACTGTCAGACCAAATTCCAACTGTCCAAAATGCGGTGACGTAAAACACTACGACGAGCCGAGAAAAAATGAAGTTCACTGCTTCCGAGCATGCGTCGACTTGATTCTGAGCATGCATGTTTTTTTCTCTGTCGGAGTTCCACACAGACGATCGGAATTTCCGATAGGATTTTTTTCCATCGGAAAAAAATAAAACATGTTCTATTTCTAAACTCTGACGGAAAAGGTCTGATATCCAATGAAAAAATTCCGTCTGACTTTTTTTGTCGGAAATTCAGATCGTGTGTACAATGCATAAGAAGATCTGTATGACTACCAGATCTGCTGTTTCTGAGTGTGAGGTCTGCAATGTTGCTCTCCCTTAAAGCGGTTGTAAACCCGCATCAAACATTTTTTTTTTCTCCTGCAAGGCAAAAGTCATAATGAGCTAATATGCACCGCATATTAGCTCATTATGAAATACTTACCTCGGAACGAGGTGTGTAGAACTTACCTGGTCCACGCTGAGGACCAGGTAATCATCTTGACTCGGCGTGTCTTCCGGGTATATCGCCGCTGTGGCGCTGTGACTGGCTGGAGCGGCGATGACGTCACTCCCGCGCATGCGCGCGGGAGATTTAAATTTGGCAAGGTCCGGCGGTGGCCGGTCTTTTCGCCGTGGAGTCCCTCCTGCGCATGCGTCGCTGCAATTAGTGGCGCATTGCGAGGGGAATATCTCCTAAACCGTACAGGTTTAGGAGATATTCTCCTTACCTACAGGTAAGCCTTATTATAGGCTTACCTGTAGGTAAAAGTAAAAAAAGTGGGTTTACAACCACTTTAAAGCCCAATTGATGCCTTACTACTGTATTGTAATCAGGCTGTATATACAGTAATAAAATACCATCTATTCTGTCTATTTCTACATACACTATATTGTCAAAAGTATTGGGACACCTGCCCTTACACACATAAACTTTAATGGCATCCCAGTCTTAGTCAGTAGAGGTCAATATTGAGTTGGGCCACCCTTTGCAGCTATAACAGCTCCAACTCTTCTGGGAAGGCTTTCCACAAGGTTTAGGAGTTTGCCTATGGGAATGTTTAACCATTCTTCCAGAAGCGCATTTGTGAGGTCAGGCACTGATGTTGGACGAGAAGGCCTGGCTTGCAGTCTCTGCTCTAATTTATCCTAAAGGTGTTATATCAGGTCAAGGTTTCCATGCAGGCCAGTCAAGTTCCTCCACCCCAAACTCGCTCATTCATGTCTTTATGGACCTTGCTTTGTGCACTGGTACTCAGTCATGTTAGAACGGGAAGGGGACACCCCCAAACTGTTCCCACAATGTTGGGAGCATGAAATTATCTACAATGTCTTGGTATGCTGACACCTTAAGGCCGCGTACACAGGATCAAATCTATCTGCTGGAAACGGTCGGCCCAACCGTCCCAGCAGACAGATTCGATTGCGTGTACGGGCGAGCCGACGGATTTGGCCAGCCGACAGATTTTAAAGCCTGCTCAGGAATCCGTCCGCCCGATATGTCTGCTGGTTAGTACGCTAACCAGCAGACATATCTTCTCGCCATTGCGTCAAATGGATTTGACGCATGCGCAGAAGTAATTTACTTCCTGGTGCGGTGACGTGGTGGCGTCAACGTCACCGCCACGTCACCGCGCTGTCTGCTGGCGGGGATTTTGTTTTGATCATGTACAGCGATCAAACCAAAACGACCAGCAGACAGATTTGTTCAAATCGGTCTGTCCGACCGATTTCAACAAATCTATTTGCTCGTGTGTACAGGAATAAAAAAGAAAAAAAGTGCAGCGCTAAATAATATCTGGAGTGAAACCAAATATGTGATCAAGGTATTCAAATCAGGAGCCCCAATTATGGAGCAAGTATGTGAATCTATAAAATTGCACTAGACCAATACATGTAAATATCAAATAATATGCACAAACATTTTTATAAATGCTAAAAAATAGAAATCAAAATAATAAGTGAGATACCAAATAGTACCACCAGGGTGCTTCACACTGAAGTGAAAATGAATAATATCACAAATAAATGTCCCGGAAAGATACGTCAAAAGATAAAAGATCAAATGCTAATATATGTTGTAAATAGCGATATAAAAAAGCAAGAAATGGAAACTCTGGTGATGAAAAAGTCCCAATATAAAATGAACAGAATCACATTATGGCAAACGGAATTGCAAAAACGTGTAGGATAAGTCCATCAACACAGGATTTGGATATTTCAGTGATTTAAACAGGTAGTAAAAAACCCCATCAGCGGCCAATCTCATAGGATCCACAACAACATCCAATCGATACAGATAAAGTTGGATACTCTTACCGGATGGCGTGGACACACACGTCAGCGACGGTGTGTCAATCAAGCGTGTACGAACTCCTGGAAAGCGATGATGTCAATGGGAGCCCGTTGAGCCCATAGACATCCGATCATCAGAAGCCGAGTGGATCCAAATGTGAGAGAAAATCCTTCAGAGGAAACTTATGGATAATGGCATTGTGGCAGGTAGACCCATCATAGAATCATGTAGGGAAGAAAACACACACACACAACTACGCATAGTGTGGTTATTTCCAGTAAAAAAGGCCTTTATTAGGCATAAAATGGTATACAGAAAAATAGGCAAAAAATAAATAAAAAAGAAGCTAAAAAGTACAAGACTGCGGGAAGACCAGTACAGGTGATCACATGGGTAAGTAGCGTGGTAGGCAAATAGCGTATGGGCTTATGTACCCGACATGTTTCGAGCCATGAGCTCTTCAACTGGGGCATTTTTGCATCCGTGTGTACAGGGCCTTAGAGTTCCCTTAACTGGAACTAAGGGGCCAACCCCAACCCCTGAAAAACAACCTCACACCATAATTCCCCCTCCACCAAATGATTTGGACCAGTGCACAAAGCAAGATCCATAAAGACATGGATGAGCAAGTTTGAGGAGGAGGAACTTAACTGGCCTGCACAGAGTCCCGACCTCAACCCAATGAAACACTTTTGGAAATTATAGTGGAGACTGCGAGACAGAACTTCTCGTACAACATCAGTGACTGACCTCACGAATGTGCTTCTGGAAGAATGGTCAAACATTACCGTAGAGACACTCCTAAACCTTGTGGACAGCCTTCCTAAAGGAGTTGAAGCTGTTATAGCTGAAAAGGGTGGGCCAACTCAGTATTAAACCCGACAACCTAAGACTGGGATGCCATAAAAGGTCATGTGCATGTATAGGCAAGTGTCAAAATAATTTTGTCAATATAGTGTATTTAGTGCTGCAGCAAGGGTTAAAATACTAGTTCTCAGAAGCCCGTTGAAGAGTGTCTGGAGTCTTCTGCACCACTCTCCCCTGTACACTGGTCCAAGGAACAGTGCTTCTCATTGAACTAGAGCACTGGTGCTTGGAACTGTGTGCAAGGAGAGTCAGGTGAAAGACCCAGGCCACTGCCTGTTGGTGAGAGGAGCGGTCTGACTCTCCAGGGTATTTTCACCCTTGTCGTTTGCAGCCGAGCAATGTCTGACGTGCAGCGGCGGAGCGAGCAGAGAGATGGCATAACCGCTGTTCAGTGCTCACATCAGGGCCTCTACACTGAGGCGAGCGAGCAGAGAGATGAGATCATCTCTCACCACCCACCTGCATCCCTGCTCTTCCATGCTCACAGCGGGGCTGCTATTATGCTGGAGGTGAGGTGGGGAGCAGAGAGATGAGATCATCTCTCACTGCCCACCCACATCACTGCTCTTCTGCCCACACAGTGTTGGCAGAACATCGCTACACTGCTGGAGGGGAGGCAGGGAAGAAGAGATGAGATCGCCATTCAGCCTTTCATTGATCCCCCACCACTGCTGTTCTTCCTCACTACCCACTCCTCCAGGCTTGCCTCTGAACTAATGCCCAAACCTGTGCTGCCACCACTGCAGTAAATATCTTCATGTGGTGGCAGGTGACAATCCACATCTGGTGGTAGGCGACGTGGAAAACGACAAGCTGCATCTGATGTCAGATGACGTGGCAAGTGGCTAACCGCATATGGTGGCAGTTGAACTATTTCATAGTATATTACAACGTAATATTAAAAATAATGCGCTTCAATCATCCTGACACCATAACAATCGCGGTGACGTGATGATTGAAGAGTTAACACCAGCCATATGCGAAAAGCCGCATACACCCCCCTGGGCCTTGGCACAATATTCTTTTCTTCCACAACACCGGTCCCTAGTGTCAAAAAGGTTGGGGAACACTGCCTTACTGTATATGCAGCCTAATTGCATAACAGTAATAAATACAGATATGTTTGGGGGACATTAACATATATGTATTTTTTTTTTTTTTAGAAAGGATGTTGAAGGGTTAGAACCCTTTGCAGATTTATATTGCTGTCTGTGTGGCTGCTGGGAAGTTCTATCTTTACTGTTGGTCCTGATGACTGTTGTTTGTGATGAAAAAAATCCTAACCAATTCCTACTCTATATCTATAAAGAAAAAGGTTGGCTTTACATACACTTTAAAGTGGAATTGTGCTGCTGATGATCTCCAATACTCTTTTCATGTGCAAGTATGCACAGCATTATATTGAACCTCCCAAAGTGCTCTTCTCTGGCGGTGCAAAGTCTGCCCTCCCCTGCCTTACTATGTCATTGTTGCCGCCATCTTCTTCCAGTCTCCTTTTGGGTCCATTATCTTCTGTCTTCAGCCAGTCCTCTCCACTGTCCAGCTATGAATATCTCAGTGCTCAACTTTTGTACCCAGCATCTAACAGATGAAATGCTCATGTGCTGCGATCACTGTGCATTTAATAAAAAAATTATGGCAGGAAGTGAAAAACGGTTTATGACAGAAGAGATTTACAGAGTCATAAATGTCTGCATGCTTCCAGTTTTAGACTTTAACTGCAGAAGTTGGGCAGTTATTGTGTGTTAATATTGCATTATACAACACTTTTAGAATGTGAAAAGTGTCTTTACAGCTTGATAAATCACACCCAAAGTCTCTAGTGGCCAGACCTGTTCCCAGGTCTGAATAACTGCCAAGCCATTTACTAGGTCAACCTTCCCTGACATTTTTTTTTTTTTTTATTTATTATCAAGAAAGCAATGACGAGATTGGAAACACCCAGAGGGAATTCCCAAGAGATTTGTCAATGTACAAGAGGACATTAGGCCAGCACCTTTGTGTATGTGAAGTTCTGATGATGTGCAAGTGTATGAAGTTTAAAGAAAGTCAAGTAATAATTAAAACTTGTAAATTTTTAAATAAATGAATGGTGCAAAAAGTGCCCAGCACTCAATACTGCAATCTAGCTGTAGAGCAACCACAGACCTACCTGGGTTCAGTCATTCTTCTTAAGGTACAAAAATGAATGAGTATATCAGACACCTGGAAAAAAGCTTAAGGGCCCTTTTACGGATGAAAAATGGACTGCAATGCTTTCCTATGGGTTATCGTACGTTAGCGGATGAGCATCCCTAACGTCCGTTTACATCCGTCTCCGTTAAGCTCCGTTTTTTTGAACGGAAGAAAACCCTATTTTTCTTCCGTCAAAAAAACGGAACCGACGAAAAAGGATGTTAGCGGACGATCCGTTTAACATCCGATCCGCTAACATCCGTTTTTCATCAAAATATGTAATAAAAATAAAGTTCTAACAAAAAAAAACAGATGAAAAAACGGATGAAAAAACGGATGAAAAACGGATGAAAAACAGATGAAAACGGATGAAAAACGGATGACAACTGATGAAAAACGGACGGAAAACGGATGAAAAACGGACGAAAAAACTGATCAACTGATGAAAAAAAAATGATCTAAAAAACGGTCCGTACGTGTGAAATAAAACAAAAACAAAAAAAAAGTCATAATTAACCTCCAATGTGCAGTTTGTTTTGCACAGAGTGGCCCCGAATGTCCTCTTATGGGGTCCCACGGCGGGTCTCGCGGCTGCTCTCCACAAGGGCTAAAGCCCTCTGGGAAGCTCTCTCATGAAAGGGTTAGCTTGGGGGCGCTCTCCCGTACCAGACAAATGGCATCCATCCCCCCCAATTGTATGGTGGTGGGGGGGGGGTGACTGGAAGGTGTTTTTTCACAACCACTTTAACTGTCTTTTTACATACAGTAGAATCCCCTTTAACTACTTCCAGACCACCCGCTGCATTATACGGCGGTGCCATGCGTCCTCTCCCCTCAACAGCCTGGAGCAAAGTTTGGGAAAGATGCCCCCCACTCGGCTCCATACCATATGTCAAACGTCACTTCTAACCAATGGTCTTAAAAGGGGAAAAGGTTTATAAAAATAAAATAGTTTATATTTATTTATTAATTGTATTAAGTGTAAATGTGAGATCTGAGGTCTTTTGGACCCCAGATCTCACATTTAAGAGGTCCTGTCATGCTTTTTGTTCGATTACAAAGGATGTTTACATTCCCTGTAATAGAAATAAAAGTGACCCAACTTTTTTTTTTCAAAAGGATAGTGTAAAAATAAAAAATAAAAAGTAAAATAAATAAGAAAAAATGTAAAAAAAATTAAAGCGCCCTGTCCTGCCGGGCTCACACGCAGAAGCGAATGCATACGTAAGTCGTGCCAGCATATGAAAAACCACACACTTGCCTGTCCTGGAGTCCAGCGATGTCGGCACTGCAGCTGATGTGAACTTGATGTTTCTATCAGCTGTCGGGTGCATGCTGTCGCCATTGTGGGTAAGGCAACCCGGAAGTGTAGCCTTACGGCTTCACGCCTGGAACCCTACTGCACATGCACGATGCTCCGCACCTCTCTGCTACTGGCCTGGTGACAGGGGAGGAGGAAGAAGCCTGAGCAGTCAGCCATGCGGTGATGTCAATATCCACGGCTGTGGCTCCCAGAAGTGGGAACAGGATACCTGTCAAAGAATGGCTTCCTTGTTCGTGATTGAAGAAGACGTTCCACCAATCAAGCAGATGCTATAGTACTGTGGTGAAAAGTTGTGTCAGTGCTGTGAAAGAATCGAATGGATGATATCTGCGCTTAGTGTGAATAAACCAATAAAGTAATAATTATAAGTATTGACAGCCGTAATCAAATATATTGCACATACCAATATAGAAAACAAAAAGAAAAAGTGTTTTGTTGCACTTTCATCAAAATAAAAATGAACATACATAAAATATCATACACATATAGGGGATTATTTACTAAAGGCCAATCCACTTTGCAGTACAAGTGCACTTGGATAGGGCAGTGTCTGTATATCTGAGGGGGGCATACAAGGAAAATAAAAAACAGCATTTTTGCTTGCACATGATTGGATGATAAAATCAGCAGAGCTTCTCCTCATTTCAGATTTACCCCTCAGAGTTTCAGCGACTCCACTTCCAAGTGTACTTTTAGTGCAATTTCAAGTGCACTATAAAACCATTTATTAGCTAAAAAAATATTGACTTATTGTCAGTACTGGATCCCTCTAGGACCCAGCGCACTCACCTGACACAGCCTTGGCTGGGAAACACTGATTGGCCAGCTCTCCTTTTTAACACCTGTGTTTTCACCCAATCAGTGCTCGTGATAGAGTTACTCTGCTTGCCTTGAGAGATCCAGCCTGACCTGTTTATCTGTAAACTTTGTGTATGACCCGGATTGTTTGACCCTGCTTGTTGCTTCCGATTTGGTACCTTTCGAACTCTGATTATCCGTGTATGACTCGGCTTGCCTAGACCACATCCATTGCAGTGGTGCACTACTAGCACCAGCAACACCACCAACATCCACACCTGCGGTGAACTACAAGTTCCAGCTTTCCTGCTCATCAAAACACCTACTTCAGCAGTGAACTACAAGTGCCAGCTGTCCCGCTCACCTCAACCCTGCATCCGTGGTGAACTACAAGTCCCAGCGCTGACCTGCTTCTCAAGACCTGCTCATGGTATGTGCTCTTGTTATTGAACTATAAGCATATTAGCACACCTGAACTGTTGTCTGCTGCTAGCCTGATATGAAACCTGACACTTATTAGAGCTACTTCCTCCGCCCGACGTTCGTTTCGTCGTAAGAGACGTCGTCACTCACTGGGACAATGGGAAAAGTACTCTTAACCCCCCTGGCGGTATTGCCGAGTCTGACTCAGAGTTAAATTTCTGTGCTGTGATCGGTAACCCTGAGTCAGACTCGGGCTCGCCTCGCAGCATTCATAGGCAGGGTTTACTTACCTTGTCCCTGGATCCAGCGATGCATCCCCGCTGTGTGAGCGAGCGGGTCCTCGCTCGATTCACACAGTGTCCCTGTGTGCCGAAGGCGGAGATTGGCGCCAAATTCAAAAAAGTAAACACAGTACATACAGTATACTGTAATCTTATAGATTACAGTACTGTATTTAAAAAATACACACCCCATTGGTCCCCAGTGGTCTGCCCAGTGTCCTGCATGTTCTTTTGTATAATAATAACTGTTCTTTCTGCCTGCAAACTGTAGATTGTCCATAGCAACCAAAAGTGTCCCTTTATGTCAAAAATGGTTTTAGAGCAGCTAGAAAACAGCGATAATAAATTATAATCACTTATAGCGATCTGTAGGGAGATTCGTCATAAACAAAAAAAAAGTAATGACAGCGACAATTCTGCAACTGAGCAAATTTCTGTGATTTTTAGTTGATTACATTATTAAATAATTGTTATTATAATTATATTATTATTTGTTATAATTATTTAATATATTATTATAATTAATCTTTTTTTTTAAATCATTCCCGAGATGCCTACTAGACTCTTGTTTGGATAGATTTAAGTGAGTTATTCCTAAGAATTACAAGCCTACAGTATAAAACGCCAAATTTCCTTGCAAATAATGGTACCGCTTTCAGCACCTAAAACCAGAAAGAATTATACCGCCAGGGAGGTTAAAGGCCATGTTACACCCCCTTATAAATTTAGAACTGACAAAAGATGGTGCACATTTGTGGGTATTTACAGAAAGTGAACACACATTCCCCTGCATTCAACACTGTAAGTCAGCAATGGGAACCAAATGTAATGTTCTTATGTTTAAATAAATACCCACAATTTCAGTGTGAGTGAAAACAGTGCCAGGAAATATGAAAGGGGAGATGTTGACGCTAGAGATATCAAAAGATATAAAATGTTAGCAGTTGACATGCATAGAGTACATCTATTACTTTTACTGTGAACTGAACCTGATAACTGTGTATCATTTGTCAAGGTGTCCTGTAAACAGCCAGTACAGATATAATGATGAACAGGGACTGATCATGACTAAGACAGTCTGGGCACTTGATTCTGAAACCTCAGGGGTGCTCACACATTTCTAATTTAAAGGCAGCATTGCCCAACAAATCTTTAAAAAGAAAGATAATACCAAGGTGAGGACCTTAGGGTATACACATGTAAAATATGGGATATAGGGGGTTGTTTACTAAAGGAAAATCCACTTTGCACTACAAGTACAAAGTGCATTTGAAATTGCATTGAAAGTGCACTTGGAAGTGCAGTCGCTGTAGATCCGAGGGGGACATGCAAGAAAAATAGAAAAACAGCATTTTAGCTGGCACATGATTGGATGATAAAATCAGCAGAGCTTCCCCTCAATTCAGATTTACCCCTCAGATTTACAGCGACTGCACTTCCAAGTGTACTTTCAGTGCAATTTCAAGTGCACTTTGCACTTATAGTTTGCATTTGTAGTGCAAAGTGGATTTGCCTTTCGTAAAAAAAAAAAAAATGGGCCAGATTCAGGTAGAAGATAAGTCGGCTTATCTCCAGATAAGCCATCTTATCTCTGCGTTTTAGGCCTCCAATCTATGCCACTGATTCATAAAATCAGTTTAGCATAGATTTTCCTTAGATCAGACATGCGTAAGTCTCCTACACTGTCTAATCTTATTTTCATATTTTAGGCTGGCCGCTAGGTGGCGTTCCTGTCTAAAATATGCAAATGAGCGTATACGCCGATTCCCGAACGTGCGCCCGGTCGGCCTAGCTGTTTACGTCGTTTACGTAAGGCTTTCGGCTGGCCTAAAGTTATCCCTGCTATATGAGGCGCAGCCAATGTTAAGTATGGATGTCGGGACAGACGTTGTTTACGTCGTTTGCGTAAGTCGATTCAGAATGGGGCTGGCGGTACGTTACGTTCACGTCGCTTTCATTGACAATTTGCGAGGTGATTTGGAGCATGTGCACTTGAAATTTTTCACGGCCGGCGCATGCGCAGTACGTTCGGCACGAGATCGTGCTTCATTTAAATACATGACGCCCCCTACCCGCCCAATTTGAATTAAGACGGGCGATTTACGCTACGCTGCCACAACTTTACAGGCAAGTGCTTTGAGAATAAATTTAAAATCCAGACGCTAGGCATGCCTAAAGATAGGAATTTCTACCTGAATCTGGCCCAATGTGTATTGAGTGGGGATAACTATGTAACATTTTTTTCTAAATATCCCGATTTTTTTTTTAGAAAGTGATTTTGTTTTCTGTATAAAGTATGGGGGTGGCATGACTTGATGGTGTGAAATAATCTCTTTTTGTCAAATATAATGGACAGTGTACAGCACATTACAGTGTAAACTATAATTTTTTCCACCAGTTGATGGTAAGCGTCAAATTCCTTAAGATGCTCTTCAGCTAGACAACAACCTGCTGAAAGCTGTAGTCAAAAATCTGCAACTTGAAACACTTTGGGGTTGATTTACTAAAGGCAAATCCACTTTGCACTACGAGTGCACTGCAAGTGCACTTGGAAGTGCAGTCGCTTTAGATCTAAGGGGAAGCTCTAAAATAAGGGGAAGCTCTGCTGATTTTATCACCCAATCATGCAAGAATGCTGTTTTTTATCTTCCTTGCATGTCCCCCTCGGATCTACAATGACTGCACTTCCAAGTGCACTTGTAGTGCAAGGTGGATTTGCCTTTGTTAAATATACCCCTTCTTGTTGTATTTTCTTTCCATAGAGAACAATAATGCATTTGCACATAGTGAAGGCACTGTACAGTAAGTGCACTGCATGGAAACACAAGATGAACACAAAGCAGCACCTGTGTATCTTAAAAAAAGAAATGCTTCATTATTCGTTACACTGGGGTCTACCCATCTTTTCATTGCCATTTTTTTTAATTTTCCTTCCTACGACACAGATGGGCATCTTTGGCACTGATTCCTCCCAGCAGGTTTCCAAACAGCATGAATCATTTGACTGCAGACGCCTGGATGTCTGTGCATTATTACTGTGTTTTGTCCTTGAAATTCTTTAACACTAGCTAATCATGCATTTTGCCAATATGTGACAGACTGCTGAAAGGGAGATCCTTTCTTTGCCCAACAAAGAACACAGAGTAAGGTTACCATGTGGGTGTAATGCTGCATGAGAACACAATAATATACATGTACAATGCAATGCACTTTCTATCAATTTAATGTGACAAATTGAAGTGTTTAGAATTAAGTTGATTTTGCAAGTAATGATGGGGACTGAGAACTATATATTAAAATGAGAACTTTGAACATAGTTCATTGGTTCAGAAAATGCACTAAGTATGATATGTATATGGCAGTAGTCTTGACATGTGCTTCCCTTTTGTTTATGTTCTTAAAAAAAATTCAAAGGAACATTTAGAACATACGATTATTTTAGAAACTGGATATCATTGACAGGAAGAAAGCAACCCACACAGTACAATTATAGAACAGCAAAGTGGACCCTGAATAGATAGTGATATTGGGGGTCGCTGTAACTCTGAAGGGTAGAACTGAAATGAGGTGGAAGCTCTGCTGATTTTATCATCCAATCATATGCAAGCTGAAATGCTGTTTTTTCTTTTTCTTGCATGTCCTCCTCGGATCTTTCAGTGCAATTTCAAGTGCACTTTGTACTTGTAGTGCAAAGTGGATTTGCCTTTTAGTAAATAACCCCTAGTGTGTAATTTGGAAGTCAACAATAGAAATGTTAAGCATTTGAACAAATTGCACACCCCAGAGGTTTTAAGAAAAAAAAATGGTATACCTGAGGCAAAACATATTTTCCCTGACCTGAGTAATAATTGCACTCTAGGACCAGGCAGAGAAATGGTTCTGATTTGCAGTATTTGCATTCAAACATAATGATGATTGACAGATGATGATAAAAGCTGATGCACAATAATGACAAAATATTTTATCAGAATTTGTTTCCATCCTTTTACTGCCAATGATATTATTAATAATAATGTAAATAGAGTGTGAGTGGTATAGTTAGGTTAAAGGGGTTGTAAAGACAAAAATATTTTCCTCTTAAATTAAAGTCTGACAGTAGCTGATAAAGTAAAAAGTAATGTTTTGCATTATAACTAGTTTGATTCCTGTTGAAATTGAGCTGTTTTATTAACCTCCGTCAGTCCTGAATCGTTATTCTCACTGACTTCCTGGTTTGCGGTGCGCAATCATTCTTGCTACATCACGGCCTAATGGGAACTACAGTTAGGCTTAGCCTCCATGCCTGTGAGGGATAAGAGAGAATCTTCACGCAGAGCTGTAGTCATAGGGAGGGGGTGAGAACATTCTGCTTTCCACCATGCCAAACAGCTCGGGTGCTGGTGGAAAGCAAGAAGAGGAGAGACAGGAAATGGCATTTTCAAACCTGGATTACTGTATTTTGGAGGTCAAAAGGAAAAACGAGGTAAGTGATATTTAAATGCTCTAGCTTACAGCAATCAATTGATCTAATAAAAAACAAACCTTTAGTGTTCCTTTAATGAAGATGAAATACACAACATGAATCTCTTAAAAAAAGACAAGAAAGCATAGAACTGAATTCTCCTTTACCTCCTCATTACATTGGCATTTTTCATAGATGCTTATGCTGCTTACATTGGTTCTTCATAGAGAGTTTAATTATGTCTAATGTGCTGCTTACTCCCTACAGTTTATTAATGCAGAAAAACAGGTATTGAGTCAATGCTAATGTGCAGAATCATTCTCCACCAGCTTCCTATATCTCTGGGAGACTCAACCACTGGAATCCCTCTACAGATCTTTGATTCTTAATGGCACCTCTGCACATCAAGAAACGATGCGGCTCGGTGCATTGAAATTGATGGGCCTACACAGTGCAAATCTGACCTCCCAGGGGCCCTAAGCAATATTCTGCTAAGGGGCCCTCTACCAGACCTGACAGCGGGACATGAGTGCAGTATGCAGCTATCTGGCAACCGGCTGCCACCATGTATGTTAGTTACCTTTGAGATAAGGACGTTGGCATGGAACTTAGATCTATGAGAGGCTACCCTGGGCTCCAAGACTACCCCACTGCCCCCCAATACCCTGATTATGGGGGATTCCCCGGACTGAGTTTAGAGACTGCAGCACCTTCTTCTGGATCCTCACCCTGGATCACACCCTTTGGGCCCCCCAGGGAAGACTGGTGCCACTCTGCCTACTCACCAGGACATAATCCCATCAACTATTCACCAGGGAGCAGCCTAGGCTATAGTCCTGTGCCTGACTACCCAACTGGACAGAGCCAAGGGCCACCCAGTGTTGGGGTGCTGCAGTCTGGGCATCAGCCTCTAGTCTCTCTAGGGGTGGCAGAGGGCCACAGGAGGCATCTGTGAGTGGATGAGGAAGCCAGGCACACATATAAACTTGGGTGAGGCACAAATCTTATCTCCCTATGAAGCTCATGTATAGATTCTAGAAATCAATATAATATATTCATTTATTTTACGGAAAATATATTATTACACTTGTAATACACATATATTGCTTACATTGATAGGAAAACCTTCAAGTATATAGCTGAAATATATAAAACTGTAGACTTAGCGATAACTAAATAAAATATAAGGCTGAAATATATAAAGCTATATAAAGTCTTGGCCATAATATAGATAGATAGATAGATAGATAGATAGATAGATAGATAGATAGATAGATAGATAGATAGATAGATAGATAGATAGATAGATAGATAGATAGATAGATAGATGGTATGCTGTATTGATAGATATACAGTATTAATATAGGGATAGATAGAGAGATACATAGAGCATAGGGTGGCTAGATAGACAAATCGATAGATAGTATCGATCGATAATATAGGGTAAGATAGAGAAATGAATACAGAATAGGTAGATGTATAGATAGATGAATAGATAGATAGATAATATTCTGTATTGGTATATATATTCATTTAAGGATAGATAGAGAGATAAATACAAACTAGATAGATAGAAAGATAGATAGGTATGTGATTTGGTTTTGTAGTCATGAGATCCCTCTTCCAGCAGTCTTTGCAGGTCAGTTAAACACTTGAGAAATTGCTTGTCCTGTGCTTATAAGGCACTTAAAGATTTTTATAACCAATTCAAATGTCATGAATCTTGGCTCCCGCCATTGACATTAGTTTCTGACTCATTAAGCTGATGTGAAAAAATATCAGCCCAGGAGATTCGGCTTTCAGGCTCTACCCGGCATGCTCTAGTAATTGCTGGTGATATAGGAGATTTACAGAGAGGCATGTAAGGTGTGGTTGGCCATAACCCCTTCTCGGTTATTTCTGGGGACATTACCTCTCCTCACCCCGTACACCTGGGTTCCTCCAAGCTGCTATTTGGGCAATCCTACCGTTTCCAGAAGCACTGGCGGGCAAAATATGATCCGACGTGTTAGGCTGGCTGCGCTGCTCTCATCAGAGTGACTTTGACTGACTCCACCCCCCAGGAAGAGCAAGGAGCTTCAGCCTGAAGCCGCCATCACCTGACTCACTGTCTCACTGACTTCTGACAATACTAGTGATTCAGTGCCGCTGGTGGAAACTCGGACAGCCGCAGCGGCGGCCATTGTTTCGGTTATTATACAAACAGACTATCCATGCCCATTCCCAGCGGGCCTCGAGTAATTTTCGGGGGCCCTACGCAGCTTGCGTAGTGTGCGTATAGGGCGGATCGGCCCTGGGCCTACACACAGAATGCAAGATGCAATGATGTAAATCTATACACATTTTATGGCAATAACTTACACATAAGCCTTTAAAATTAACACTTTTGATTTTTCATGTTCGTGTCCCATAGACTTTAATATAGTTTGCATGTTTGCACCCATTTTTAGCCTGTTTGCATATATATTCTGGTCCGAACCGAACCAGGGGTGTGTTCAGCCCATCACTAATTATAAGTTTAGTTGCACTTTAAGGCCTCATGCACACTAGGCTTAAATGATTTTACAGGCGTTTTGGCATCCTTTTTTCAGCTTGTAAAAGCACCTTGATGTTAGCCTATGTGTTCATGGACTTATAGGCGTTTACAGGACGAAAAGAAAACAGCGCATTCATGAGAGAGGCTTTTGTGCAGAAAAAAAAAACGCTTGATGCACCTAAACGCATGTTAATGCATCTAAACGCTGAGAACTTTTAGTTGCGTTGGGGTTTTGTTTATTAATGCATTCCAATGGGCAGAATAAGGATATATTCTGGCCAATGGAATCGATTAGTGCTCAAACACTTTACACACCCAAATGTGCCATAATGAGTGTGCAATACACTACTTTAGGTGCATTTTTTTAAGCAGCTTTTCTCCTGCCAGGAGTTCTAACATTCAGAAAAGCAAATACATTGTGTGCATGAGGCCTAAGTTCTATATTAATAAAAAAAAATATTTTATTAGGTTTGTTTAAAATACGAAATATTTGGAAAAATTTCAACATGTCAAGAACTATGTAACATTTCATATATGCCCCCCAAAATGCTAGAACTTTAAGTTGGAAGTATGAATATGAGAGTTACATGTTTGTATTGTGTCCTTTTTATATGCACTGGGACAGTAAATGCAGAATGTGCCTTTGTTATGATGTCATTGTATTTTGAAAAACAAAAACAACCATACATTATAAAGCTGTTGGCCTGGAGGGGCAGCTTTTATGACTAGCTATGTATTCCTCGGAAGCGATGTCTGCGATGCCAAGGTTATTTATGAATATGCACGCCAATGGAAATACTTGTCACTGCTGACAAATGAAACCAGGAAGAAATATGTTTACATTTTTTTTTACGTTTGTGATTCAGGGACTGTCAGTTATAAAATGTGATGTGGAATTAGCAGAAACAGAAGGAAATTGACACTCATGTCCTTGTGATGTGCTGTGTGACTGATCAAGCTGTCACCCTCCCTTGTAAATTAAGCTCTTGTGATTTGGTGCCTTTCTGTCTCTCTCTGCAGAATGACAATACGGCCACCGAGTAGTACTATCTAATTTACACGTATCTTTGTCATTGTCTTTCCCAGTGGAGAAAGATGTGCAATAATTTTCGAGGCAGACTTTCTAATTTACTATAATTTGATCCTACAGCAACTTCAGTTAAGTAAAATGTATAACATGATCTCACTTTTAAATCTAAAAAGCAAATCCAGCCAAACTTTGAAAAATGCAGTTGCCCTTTGCAAGAGTAGTTACCCCAGAACTTAGTAAATCATATAGAAGTGCTGCTGACTTGCAGAGTGCAATTGCAGTTTGAAAAGTGCATAGTCTATGGGGTTTATTTACTAAAGGCAGATCCACTTTGCACTAGTGGACATTCAAGGAAAATATAAACAGCATTTTTGCTTGTACATGATTGGATGATAAAATCAGCAGTGCTTCCCCTCATTTCAGATGTTTCCCTCAGATCTAAAGTGACTGCACTTCCAGTGCACTTGTAGTGGTGCAAAGTGGATTTGCCTTTAGTAAATCAACCCCTATTTGTCTTTGGTAAATCAACCCCAAACTCTGGTGATCAGACCATCTCTGCTATGTTGTGTGCATGCATGGTTCAACAAGGATGACAATGTTTATACCAGTTCTGATTCCTGGTCACTGGCTTTCCTTTTGTCAGCTTATTATATGTTTCTGTTGCCAACTTCAACCTCCTTCTACTTCCTAAAGGAAACCTGTATTGAGAGAAATTTGTCAACTGCCATTGCTGACCTTGGCCTGAAAGTGAAAATACATTGGCTGTCTCTAGCTTCAATACTTTGTGTGTCATTAATGTTAGGTGAGTGGAGTGATCTCGGCAAAATTGATTTTAAACCTTTGTGGTATCGGAAACCATTTATCCACTCATTAAGCTGTTTAGGCGTAATCTTTTTTTTTTTATTTAGAGAGAGAGTGTATTTAGGATAGTTTGTTTAATTTAATGTTCTTGGTATTTGTATGTTTGCCTCTTTATTTTGTGTATATTTTGTTGTTATATGTATACTATGACTTAACATTTTTCTATTGCTTTTTTCACTATGTTTTTTTTTCCTGTGAAACTAAAAAAAATAAAAATCTAAAATAATCAGGCTAATTAGTGAGGAACTGTTTTGTTTTTTTGGCACCTGAACATTTGGGATGGTAGAAAGGAGGTCCTGGCCATGCACAGAACACATTTTGGCAGTTTTTTGGTGAACTGGGTGAAACTCGCTCTGTGGATGGTCCTGTCAACCTCTTCCTACCAGACATTAAAGCTGAAGGAAATTTGGCAGCTGAATAGTATATCCAATCAGATACATGCACTGTTTTTGTATTTTAAAAATTGGTAGCACCAACTGTCAGAATACAATAGCTGCAGCAGGACATGGAGAAGTCTTTTTTTTTTTTTTTGTCTTTCAGCCCACAGACTGAGCAAAAAAAAAAATCTATGTATGTGACAAGCTTTACTAGTTCTTTTGAGTAAATCCTTATTTCACTTACTTCATTGACGGTAACATATTTAGCTTAGATGATAATATCTCCTAATTTTCACCAACATTTCTGTGAAATTTATTTTGGCTTATTTTGACCTGGGACAAGTATGCAAATCGAGAAACCAAAAAAGAAGTCATAATGCTTCAATACCCTCACATTTCTTTGCTCCTGCACAGCTAGCTCTCTAGCTGCTAGGAGCATGGGTATGGTTGTGCATGTGATAGCACTGATGACTTCTGTTTGGCCTGTCACTTGGTAGGTCCGACTGCTAACAACCAACACAAAACGCTGGGTATACATGCATTTTTGGTTCTTTTCCATTGAAGTCTATTGGGTAGGAGAGGAGGGAGCATCAAATATCCAATGAAATGCAAAAAAAGGGGTGTAATTTGTAATTGTTTATTGAAAGTAGCAAAAGATGGTCAAGCCAATGTGTTTCAGGGGAAAAGACTCCCCTTCCTCAAGGCTGCTACTGTTTGTAGATGATGAACAATTTAACAGTTTTTCCTGGAAAACCTTGAGTCCCTTGCTAATTATTAGGTGTTGTGCAGCAACCATCCCTGAGAGACTGCAGTGGGGGTGGAGCAAGGATTTTAATTATTTTATTTCTAAGTATTGGTGGGTATATTGAGGCTGCATAGACTTTGGCTGAAAAACTTTGGAATCCCTGGCCTGCAGAATTACAGGGCGAAGGTTAGGTGTTCCCAGAAAACCAAGTTACCATAAGAGTGGTCTTCCCACACTCAGATAGACCATGCTACCAACAGTATACAAACTGGTGTAGCTTCCAGCAATAAAAAGCGCTCCATGAATAGAGGACTGGCTGATAAAGGAAAGGTCTACCACCTCCATGAAAGGAGGAGGGGAAGGGCATAAAGGATGGACATAGCTGGCACTCTTGATGAGTGACTGTGATACATCCAGTGGCTTCTTTTAAACCCCCAACACTAGAAGATTATTATGTGTGCACGTGTGTGTGTGTGTGTGGGGGGGGGGGGGGGGGGGGGTTGAGAACTGAAGATTTTAATGAAGGGAGCAGCCAGCAGCACCAGGGACACTTATCATGCAAAGTAAGAACCATCAGTTGTACTGATTAAAAAAGAACTAAACTTAAGCTTTAATTGTCTTTTATTCTTTCACTTGAGTAATCAGATTTCTACCCCACTGGACAACTATCAACTGGCAACCACTGGTGCGAATGTGTCCAATGCAGAGACAATTGCTCCCTTTGGTGGATACATATGTCAAGAATTATTTAGACATTAGTCATACGTAGATGCCAAATACTCTGAGCCTGGATATGAATCCAGCTCTTAAATTGTATTAAAAAAATCTAATCTCTGTGGCATGATGTCATAGGGAAAACACATAGTATGACTTGTAGAAGAAGTTTTCTTTATAGACTAAAATAGCCACAAGCTTCACATAAGGTGAGGTGACAGCCTTTACTTAAAGGGCAACCTGCTCATAATACACAAAAGCAGCTTCCGGGTCACTAATTGGCTTGTCATCATGCACTACCATCTCCTGCCTTGCAATGAGAAAGCTATGTTGACAGCTAGTGGTAGTTTACGTAAAGTTATCTTTATACAGGTGCTTCTTTCTAGGCTCATGGATGATTCATTTTTCCTTTGACATGTACAGACTTGTTTCAGTGCATGTCAAGCAAAAATCATTATACGTTATAATATGCCACCATAATTTCCACTCCATATCTTGTTAGACTTCTGCCTCACAATGTCTTGTTATAATAACTGCGCAAAAGGCCGTGTTGTCTCTATTTTGCCATAAAGCATATTCTATTTAGTTACAATAAATGACAACTTTCAACTCTGACTTGACTTTGTGAAAATAATTTTATTGGTCAAGTACAGAAGAGCTAAAAAAATGACATAAAATAGTGTACAAGGAGATTCTGTTTTGGCTATATTTATGTCAGGACAATCTGGCCTCCCACACACGACCGAGGAACTCGTCGTAAAAGACACATAATTTTCCTCGACAAGTTCCTTGTTAGGCTTGTCGAGAAACTTGACAAGCTGTCTTTGCGTACACACAGTCAAGACCAAATCTCCTCGTTCTCAAACGCGGTGACGTACAACACATACGACGGCAGGGGAAGTTCGATTCCACTGGCGCCACCATTGGGGCTGCTTTTGCTAATCTTATGTTACTGCGTGTTAGTAAAAGTTTGGTGAGAGACGATTTGCACTTTTCAGTCTGTTACAGCGTGACAAATGTGCTATTTCCATTACAAACGATACTTTTACCGAAGGTGCACTCCCGTCTCAAACTTTATTCTGAGCATGCGGGGGTTTCTAAGCATACACACGAATGTGTTTCTCATCGAAAACCAGCCCGACGAGGAAATTGAGACTCCCGACGAGGAAGAAGAGAACGTCAGTTTTCTCGATGAAAAGCATAAAAGCTCTGCCACCACGTTTCTTGATGGATTCTGTCGAGGAAAACGGTTGTGTGTACGAGGCCTATGTCTCAAAAATCGATTATGACTAGGGACGAGCCAAACTGCCCTGTGTCCAGTTCGAGCTGGGTTTAGCGAACTTCAGGCTGGGTTCACACCTACGTGAATTGGATGATCAACAATTTACAAATGTATGGGTCACAGACAAGGAATAAAGCATAAGTTCACTTTTACAAAAAAAAAATTTGCAGGTAAAAAAATATGCATTTATAATTTTTGAGTCCTGTAAAGCATTGCACCCACAATTAGCAGATCATGAGTGTAATGCCACAGTCCTACAGATTCTGTAGCTTCAGATACGGGCAGGCAGTTACTCAATGAACTACTAGAGCGATCAACTTGTTGGCACTTGTAATTTTCCTATCCATAAAATAATGTGAATGAATGATTACATGTTATACCATGAATATTGTATTGCAGAAAGTGAACTTATCAGTAGCGGCTGGTCCTTGGGGGGGACGCAAACAAACCTGAGACATCTACCCTCCCCCCTTGGTCACTTCACCACACCAATGCCCCCTCGGGACTTACCCCATTCAGGCCCTTTCCTCTGTGTCCCAGTGGTCGCTGCCAATCGGGTCTTAGGACTCCCGGCCAATGGGGTTCCTAAGACTCCTGGCCAATCGGGTCTCAGGACCCACTTCCTGACACATGAAAACATTAGCAAATATTAATTCTCACAACAGGGTGGGCTCCACCCTTTTTTAAACCAATTAGAGCCCCAGGCTCTTATCATGTGCTTCGAAAAAAGAAAGAAAAAAAACATTGAAATCAATACGTCCTGTGCCCTGTAGATTAAGGGCCGGGCACATGGATTAAGGGGATGGCGGGGGCCATGCACCCCTAATGGACGGGCTGCCACTGGAACTTATCCTTTAAGTATGCAGGTCAAGCCGTTTGACTTCCTTGGATGCAAACTCATTTAAAGTCCAAAAAAGTATTACAGTTAAAGGATCAGCATGACAGCCAGGTGGCAAGCATTTTTAATAGAAGTTCAGCAAATTAGCAATTACAGCTTCTTTGTAACTCTTTACACAGGGTTCCTTTAAAGCATGCTGAACATGTTGAGATAATCACTTGTGATGCTGCGTGCTAGTTCTTTGAATGTGTGTCATATAGAGATTTTGTTGCTGACATGGTGAGCTCAGCCACAGCTGCTCTTTTCCGGCTATTCTGCTTCTTGGTTAAATGCTATGTTGGCTCACATTTCATGATCATTTTTTAAATATACACTCTATAGCAGCTGCTGCATCTCAACAAAGAAGAATTCCTATTACAGACATCTAGTGATGTCTCCCTCTGAGCTATTGACACTTGTTTTATTTAAAACCACATGTGGTGTTCTTTTTAACAATTTTTATGTATGCTGCATGCATTTTTCATTATGCCCTCATCTCATTCTCAGCATTTACCGTAATTAATCTCATTGTTTAGTAGGGTTTTAAACTAGGAATGAAACATTGCTCCATGATATTCTTATAGATGTCTGAAAATATTTAGCTTATTTGAATTCATGAATTGCAAAGTATATTGTTAAGCTTTGCTTTGTTCTTAGGAGCTCTTGCACATTTTGTGCTCATAGCCGTAGAATGTAAACATGATGCCACAAAGATCACGGCCCTCTTTGAAGTACATGGGTATCAGGACTTGTACATGGCTCACTGATAGCCAGGCTAACCAGAAGAGTCACAGAAACAGCGGATGATAAGACATGGAGAAATCTCACATAACACTCAACCAAACATTTTTAGTTTTGTACAGAGGGAATAGGATTAGAACATGATTGTCAAGTTTTTATTGTTAAAATGAATCTAAGCTTAAGATCACAAATTATAAACTTATATCGCAGCTTATATAGTGTGTTACTCACACGCTACCACTTTAAATAGGTGTAAGAAATTAAAAAACGAAACGGCTGCTATCACGAATAGCTTATCTGTGGCTAATATAACATGCAAAAAAAGAGGGGGGTAGTGCTGTGCTGTCCTTAATAAATAAATAAATAAATATATATAAATATATATATATATATATATATATATATATATATATATATATAATTCCTATAGGTGTGCCCTGTATTTTAACCACTTTAGGACCAGCCTCCGCAGTTTTACATTACCTTACGTCGCTTCGCCTATTGGCCACTAGGGTGTGCGGGCGCACTGGCGGAGGCACACACACGCACCCGCGGCTGATGCGAGTGCCTGGCAGGCGCAATGACCACCGGGCACCCGCGATCGCTCATGACTTTGGAAAGCACTGAACCAGGGGACCCCCAGAGGCGAACCCATATCTATCTACCACACTTGGGAGATAAGATGATATGTTGGTTTAAAGCATACAGGTGGTTCTCAAAAAATTAGCATATTGTGATAAAGTTCATTATTTTCTGTAATGTACTGATAAACATTAGACTTTCATATATTTTAGATTCATTACACACAACTGAAGTAGTTCAAGCCTTTTCTTGTTTTAATATTGATGATTTTGGCATACAGCTCATGAAAACCCAAAATTCCTATCTCAAAATATTAGCATATCATGAAAAGGTTCTCTAAACGAGCTCTTAACCTAATCATCTGAATCAACTAATTAACTCTAAACACCTGCAAAAGATTCCTAAGGCTTTTAAAAACTCCCAGCCTGGTTCATTACTCCAAACCGCAATCATGGGTAAGACTGCCGACCTGACTGCTGTCCAGAAGGCCATCATTGACACCCTCAAGCAAGAGGGTAAGACACAGAAAGAAATTTCTGAACGAATAGGCTGTTCCCAGAGTGCTGTATCAAGGCACCTCAGTGGGAAGTCTGTGGGAAGGAAAAAGTGTGGTAGAAAACGCTGCACAATGAGAACAGGTGACCGGACCCTGAGGAAGATTGTGGAGAAGGACCGATTCCAGACTTTGGGGGACCTGCGGAAGCAGTGGACTGAGTCTGGAGTAGAAACATCCAGAGCCACTGTGTACAGGCGTGTGCAGGAAATGGGCTACAGGTGCCGCATTCCCCAGGTCAAGCCACCTGACCTGGGCTACAGAGAAGCAACACTGGACTGTTGCTCTGTGGTCCAAAGTACTTTTTTCGGATGAAAGCAAATTTTGCATGTCATTCAGTAATCAAGGTGCCAGAGTCTGGAGAAAGACTGGGGAGAGGGAAATGCCAAAATGCCTGAAGTCCAGTGTCAAGTACCCACAGTCAGTGATGGTCTGGGGTGCCATGTCAGCTGCTGGTGTTGGTCCACTGTGTTTTATCAAGGGCAGGGTGAATGCAGCTAGCTATCAGGAGATTTTGGAGCACTTCATGCTTCCATCTGCTGAAAAGCTTTATGGAGATGAAGATTTCATTTTTCAGCACGACCTGGCACCTGCTCACAATGCCAAAACCACTGGTAAATGGTTTACCGACCATGGTATTACTGTGCTCAATTGGCCTACCAACTCTCCTGACCTGAACCCCATAGAGAATCTGTGGGATATTGGGAAGAGAAAGTTGAGAGACGCAAGACCCAACACTCTGGATGAGCTTAAGGCCGCTATCGAAGCATCCTGGGCCTCCATAACACCTCAGCAGTGCCACAGGCTGATTGCCTCCATGCCACGCCGCATTGAAGCAGTCATTTCTGAAAAAGGATTCCCGACCAAGTATTGAGTGCATAACTGAACAGAATTATTTGAAGGTTGACTTTTTTTTAATTAAAAACACTTATCTTTTATTGGTCGGATGAAATATGCTAATTTTTTGAGATAGGAATTTTGGGTTTTCATGAGCTGTATGCCAAAATCATCAATATTAAAACAAGAAAAGGCTTGAACTAGTTCAGTTGTGTGTAATGAATCTAAAATATATGAAAGTCTAATGTTTATCAGTACATTACAGAAAATAATGAACTTTATCACAATATGCTAATTTTTTGAGAACCACCTGTATATAAGGTGAGATGCCAGAGAGCACAGAGGTGACATGGGGAAAAGGGGCTAAGTCACCCAATGATATGCTTTCTCAGACACTGGTGAAGGGATAAATTAAGCCATCCATCTATATTACCAAGGACTCTTTTACAAATAGACTCTTTCTGTGAAGATTTGTACACATTCTAATACCTTTGATTTAGTGTCCAGCCTTAAGACACCTGTTTTCCATTCATCTATGCACTATTAGCACTTTATTCACTTTGAAACACCTATAGCACTTTATTCACTACATAGGATGCATTTTACTTTACTTTTACTTAATTGTATGATTTATGATTTGGGTAGCTTATGCACTACTGACTGTGTAGCATTTATAAAAAAAAATTGTCGTAACCCATTTCCATAATTAGTAGTTTTGTTTACATAAATGGACCATTTTGGAACACACTTTGAATACGGGACACACCTATAGGAATTATTTTATATATTTATTTAAGGACAGCTCAGCACTAACCACCTATTTTTGTTGCATAGATTTCAGCTTACCAATTCTTGCATGTTGTACAGTAACTGCATTTGTTTTCTTCTTTTTTTTAGGCCCTTTTCCTTTTATTTTTACCTGGTGGTCCACCAGTACTCCCACAAATGGGCAAGAACAGGCAATGTTTCCCCAAAGAGGAAGGTTGCTCGACAGACAACTACATTCTCACGCGTGTAGTCCTAATGCAGGACAAACAAACCAAATAAAAAATGTATCAAATAGAAAAATAAAAATGGTCTGTACCAAAATGTACTCTATTTGTTTTTATGCCATAACTATTTGAATGAATGAATGAATGAATGAATGAATGAAAACTTATATAGCGCGACACATACGAACTTAATCGCCTCTTGGCGCTTGTTGTTCCAGTCTCCTTTGGTATCAAAAGAGATGCGTCTTGATCTTTCTCCTGAAAGCTAGGTGGTTCTCCTCCAACCGAATGCTGGTTGGTAAAGCGTTCCATAGTCTGGGACCTTGGACCGCAAATTTTCTATCTCCTTTGGCCCTGTAGTTGGCTTTCGGTATCTGGAGCAGGTTTTGATTGGTGGATCGCAGAACGCGATTGGGATTGTGAGCTTTTATTTTTTCGCATAGATATTGGGGGGCATTCCCATGGACACATCTATGCGTTAGACAGAGTGCTTTAAAAGTGATTCTGTCTTTTACTGGTAACCAGTGAAGGGATCTCAGTGAAGGCGAGATTGATTCCCAAGGTTTTTTCCCAGTCACAAGTCTAGCGGCCGTGTTTTGAACGACTTGAAGACGAGCGATTTGGTACTTGGGGAGTCCAAGGTAAAGGGCATTGGCATAGTCCAGTCTGGAGTTTACAATTGTTCCCACCACGACCGCTATGTCTTCTTTGGGGATGAAGGGAGTAAGTCTGCGTAGTAGGCGCAGCAGATGGTGAGATCCGCTGACTACTGACCCTATTTGTGCGTCCATTGTCATGTAGGAGTCGAAGATGACCCCAAGACTTTTGACTTTGGCGCTAGGGGAGATGATTTTGCCCAGAATGGGCGGGGGGGTCCATGTTGTAGCAGGTTGATTCTTACGCTTGGCGTGAAACAGGAGAAGTTCTGTTTTCGCTCCGTTGAGTTTAAGATAACTCTTTGTCATCCAGTCCTCTATCAAAGAGAGGCATGTCTCTAGATTGAGGTGATGATCCTTTTTAATGCAAATGCGAAAATATAGTTGCGTGTCGTCTGCATATGAATGATAGAGCAGTTTTTGGCTGCTGATGATATCAAAAAGAGGACGGAGATAGATGTTGAATAACACCGGCGACAGGGGGGATCCTTGAGGGACTCCGCACGATACTGTGCGTTTCTCAGAAGTGAAAGGTCCTAACTTCACTATTTGAGATCGGTTTTCCAAAAAAGAGGAGAACCAAGATAAATCGCCTTCTGCGACTTTGGCTACTTCCGCTAGCCTTGTCAGTAGAAGCTTATGGTCAACTGTGTCGAAGGCTGCGCTTAGGTCCAACAGAACCAGGAGACAAGATTCTCCTTCATCTGCGGCCTCGAGAACGTCGTCCCATATCTTGAGCAATGCTGTTTCCGTCCCATGTCCGGGCCGGAATCCTGATTGAAATGGATCCAGTAGTTTGTGGGTATCTAGATGCTGTTGCAGCTGTTGCACCACTGCTTTCTCCATGACCTTGGAGAGAGCGTTTAAGCCTGTTATGGGACGGCGGTGGTGTGGATCCTTAGGGTCCAGGGTGGGTTTCTTCAATATGGGTCGAATGATGCCCTCCTTCAACTTAGAGGGCACTATGCCCTCCCTGAAAGATTGGTTAATAAGCTGCGTGATGGAAGGTGCCAGAATGTCAGCACACTCCTTCAGCAGTTTAGTAGGGATGATATCATTAGGCGCTGTGCTGTTACGCAAAGCCCCGATGGTATTTTTTGTGGCATCAATAGAAATGGGTTCCAGCTTGAACTTACCTGGTTGTGGTGAATTACTGCAGGCGTTGTGTAGATATTTACGGGGGGGACTACGGGGGGAATTGTTTTGCTGAATGCTTTGCCGGATCCCCTCAATTTTATTAATGAAGTAATCCGATAATTCACTGCAAAATTCTTGAGTGTCTGAATTGGGGGCTTCAAGACATCCTGGTTTCATGGTCTGAGTGACCAACTTGAAAAGTTCGCGGGGGCGGTTGAGGGCGCTGTTGATAGCCTCAGAAAAATATTTTTTCTTGGCTTTGTAGATTTCTTTGTGGTATTTTTTGGTACTTGCTTTGTAGATGGAAAGGTTTTCATCTGAGGAGCGTCTTTTCCAGGCTGCTTCCGCCCTTCTGCGCTCTTGCTTCAGTAACGCCAGCTGGCTGTTGAGCTGGAGTTATTTTTCCGGATGTGGGTTTTGCGTTTCGGCGCTATTAAGTCAGCTGACTGTAATAGGGCTGTATTTATGGCCTCCAGTGTTTCTTCAGCCGTTTGATGCGGCTGAATTGGTTTTATTTTTTCCCTTAACGTGGCTTTGAAGAGTTCCGAGTGGAGCTTCTTCTGACATCTGGTCCAGTGTGTTGTCACTGGATTTGATTTTTTTGTTAAGGGGGGAAAATCGGAAATAATGAATTTAATTGCATGGTGATCTGTCCATGGCAACGGTTCATTTTCCAAGATTTTTATTTCCAGATCTTGTCTGAAAATAAGATCAAGCGTGTGACCTGAGGCATGTGTGGGCCCACATACTAGTTGTTGTAGCCCTAATCCTTCCAGGTGGTCGATGCAGGCGTCGGCAATGGGGTCTTGCGGGGAGTTGGCCCAGAGGTTGAAATCCCCGAGCAGCAAAAGGTGTTTGCTGTTAAGGGTATAGGTGGAGATAAAGTCCGTCAAAGATGGGAGCAGCTGCGATTTTGGGCCGGGTGGTCTATAGCAGAGTAAAATACGGACGGTCTCCTGGGAGTTTACTTGCAGTTGTAGAGTAAGGGTTTCCATGAATGGAAGAGGGTTTTGAAGGTTTAGTGATCGCAAGATGAGTCTTATGGATCACCGCCAGTCCTCCGCCTCTTTGCCCTATTCTGTTTTCCGTTATAATACGATAGATTTCTGGCACCAATTCACCTAGAATGGTGTTACAGTCGGCTGTGAGCCAGCTCTCTGTAATAAAGAGACAGTCTAAATCGTATTGTAGGATGAAATCGTGGATTTCAAGTCGGTGTTTTACTGCCGATCTTGTGTTGATCAGAGCACATGATATTTGTCACCAAGCTCCAGGTATGAATGAACAGCCATGTGAATGTGCATATACCACTAAAAGAACAATAGGCTATTGGTTAAACCCTCACAATTCTGGTGCACTGCTCTGATGCAGCAGCCATCTCATGGGAATTTAAATATCCTTTAAGATGTCTACGCCATGAGGAGTGTCTCTTTTACATTTATTTGAGACTTCTGTTCCTGTGGTGGACACGTCAGAGAAAATTCCTAAGGTAGATTGCCGCTGGAGTTATCTTTGGAGTGTTATTCATTGCACATGTGATACTTGTTTAAGGGTCCATATCGGAGGGTAAGAGACGGTGGGTTTGGGTGTTGGTGATGGTCTTTTGACGCCTTTGACGCATGTAAACCACTGTACCTGCTTTGGACGTCTATATGGACTTTTGTCACCATGGACTTTATTTTAGTTTAGAGCTGCACTCAGGGCCGGTACTAGGGGTGGGCGGGAGGGTAAGCTGCCCTGGGCGGGGTGTGGGAGGGGGCGTCATGTTGCCAACAGTAGCATGCAGAAGAATCTGTGCACAGAATTCTCAGGCTATCACACCGCTCTATCATCCCATCTGTAGTTGCAGCAGCCTGTCCAAAAACGGGGTTGAGGAAGCGCCCACTATTGCCTGCTTCCTCCTTGCAGCGGCAGCTACGTCTCTTCACAAACAGGAGAAGAATTCTCTCTCTCCCGGGCTAGATCTTATATCAGTCTGGCCAGCTAGATCAGGGCTGCCTGTTACAGAGCTCCTCTACAGGTGGGCGGAGCAGGAAGATAACAGAACACAGCAGCCCTGATCTTTGCTTCCCGCCCTGCAGACATCACAGCTCATGCCAGCATGAAGCTGCATGTCAGACATGTCTTGCAAACTACCTTACTGTATCATAAACCTGCCCTGTACTTTGCAGAGAAAGAAAAGGTAACATTCCTTATATTGCACGAGTATAGTGGGACTTTTAATTTTGTACATTTTGTGGAGTAAAACTGATTCATCCAGCACTTGTAGAGGAGATGGGGAGGAGATCCAGTGCTTATCTAACTTCCCCCTAGCTGTCCCCCATTCTGAACGTACTCCTTTGCTGGGTACAAAGAAAAAAAAATGACCTGTCCTTATTAGCCCAGCCTCCTGTCAGTCTATTGAGCTCTTTCCTCATAGCCAACCACCAGTGCTGGAGCAAAAGAGTTTCTAGAAGCTGTAGAATCACTGTATTTCAACAAGCTGCAAATGTCATTGATTCAGGAGTCCAGTGTGCTAAAGTGTGGAATGGTGGATCCTGTTATCTTTAGTCTTGTAAAGTATGTTCTGACCTAACCAAGAAACTACTGTACCTGGAATGTAGTAACTGTTTAAACTGCCAGGATTACTTAACTCCTAGCAAACTGAACATTATTTCACAATTATGGTCCTGTTGTTGGCCAGAGAAAACAGGTAAACTACTCGCCTGCCACCACAGCACCAATCCCCCACCAGCCAGAATGGCAAAGGACATTCCACAGTTTGTGTCAGCATGGTAAAAATCTCAAGTGATGGTTTCTCTGCTCTCACCAGCAACAGGATCACAAGTGTGAAATAGACATTAAAGCACTATTAAACCCAAAAGCAAACAAATATTATATTGCAGCCAACTAATTCTTAGATGTGAAAGTTGCATTTGTTTTTGTTTTTAGGCTTTTTTTCATTTTCATTTGGTGATTCAACAAGATGTCCTACAGAATAAAAACTGTTCACTGTAACTGATTTCAGTTTGGCTTTAATTTGTTATCTAACAGTCTTTAGGTGAACCAGTCCCCCGTTCATGCACACTAAAGTATTGTAGATATTCTGAATAAGCAGTTCAGTGGACCCTGCCTGCCCTAAAAAAATTTTGGATCTTCTAAATCTTCTAAACCCACCCCCTCCACCACTTCCACAATCATAAAAGTAAAAAAAGCCACACCCAATTTTTGCTACACACCACCTTGTCCCGTCCCGGCACTGGCTGCACTATTACCACCCTTTTATGTCTATGTTGTTTCCAGCAATACTGTGCTAGCAGCTATAATATTAGGTCAAATCTAATTCACCTAAGTGCAGCAAATAGGTGTTTTTACCAACTGATCAATGAAGTTTTATTGAAGACCAAAATAGGCCTTGAATGACAGAGATGTAAGAGTAATAGACACAGAACAAATGTCAATAGCTTATAACTGTAACACTGTTATTATACATTTACTGGATTACTGTTGGCCTGATAACAATGCTTCAGGTTTATTGATAACAATGCTTTAGATGAATATATAATGCATGAGCTGTATTGCACTATTCGTAAATCAATAAAATATTCAAAAGGGAAGCCAAATGGAATAATTTCACATGTTGTACAGAACCTTTTTGTTTTATTAAAACTGGCATTTGCCTTGTCCTGGGCATTGGTGAGCTTGCTTTCAGTCAAGGTGGTAATCCTGTGCTAGAAGGATGGGTCCTGTTCATTGCCTGGCGCAGTCTAAAGACCCGACCCTGAGGTAGGAAATGACACCTGCCTGCCCTACAAGCAGATAGCCCAAAACTTCCACCCCTCACCTTTTTGTAAATATTTTATTATATCTTTTCATGTAACAACACTGAAGAAATTACACTTTTCTACAATGCAAAGTATTGAGTAAAGAGTTTGTATAACCGCTGGCAACACAAGTAAGTACACCCCTACAGTGGTTGACCGCGATATTGTGTCAATCTCGCTCCCTTTCTCGGCGAGATTGAGCACTTGCGAGCCCCATTGCGGGAGCCAGCGCCGAGCTGGCTTGCCGCGATGGAGACAAAGCCGTCATAGAAGCGACGGGGATCCGACGCGGATTCCCGCCAATTCTACACGTGGGCGGAGTTTGTTATGAATCCTGAGAAGGAAGTCCCCGCCGGATTTTAAATAAAAATCCGGCATGGGTTCCCCCCTCAGGAGCATAGCAGGCCCTTAGGTCTGGTATGGGTTGTAAGGAGACCCCCCTACGCCAAAAAAACGGCGTGGGGGTCCCCCCACAATCCATACCAGACCCGTATCCAAAGCACGCCGGCCGGCCGGTCAGGAGGGGAGTGGGGGCGAGCGAGCGCCCCCCCTCCTGAGCCGTACCGGGCAGCATGCCCTCAACATGGGGGGGTCAGGTGCTCTGGGGCAGGGGGCGCACTGTGGCCCCACACCCCAGAGCACCCTGTCCCCATGTTGATGAGGACAGGGCCCCTTCCCGACAACCCTGGCCGTTAGTTGTCGGGGTATGCGGGCGGGAGGCTTATCAGAATCTGGAAGCCCCCTTTAATAAGGGGGCCCCCAGATACCGGCCCCCCACCCTAAGTGAATGAGTATGGAGTACATTGTACCCCTACCCATTCACCTGCAAGAAAAGTGTAAACACAAATAAACCACACAGGGTATTGAAATATTTTATTAGTTGGCCGCCGGGGGGGGGGGGGTGTGTATGATCGCTTTTATAAAAGTGCCCCCCTCCGGCGGGCTTCTGCGGGGGGGTGGATGCCGCTGTTCTTCGCCGCCTTCTGGTTCTCTTCCGCCGCCCGGGGGGCGCTTTGATAAAAGCGCCCACCACCCGGCGGGCTTCCTTTGACATCTTTGGCGGCGGGGGGGTTCTTCTCCCACTCTCTGGGGTCTTCTCCCACTCTCCGGGGTCTTCTCCTGCTCTCCGGGGGTCTTCTCCGCTCTCCGGGGGTCTTCTTCTTCTTCAGGACTCGCCGCCGCTATCTTCGTGTTAGCTCAATTACTAGCGGCAGCGTGTCCCCTCTTCTTTTCTCCAGATGTTGACACAACGCTTCCTTCCGCTGTTATGGCTGGCGCGCGGCTCGCAGCGAGTTATATAGGCCTGTCTTGTGACGTCGCAGTCCCATCATGCTCCGGTAGGTACCACGTGGTACAATGTACCCCATACTCATTCACTTAGGGTGGGGGGCCGGTATCTGGGGGCCCCCTTATTAAAGGGGGCTTCCAGATTCCGATAAGCCTCCCGCCCGCATACCCCGACAACCAACGGCCAGGGTTGTTGGGAAGGGGTCCTGTCCTCATCAACATGGGGACAGGGTGCTCTGGGGTGGGGGGCCGCATTGCGCCCCCTGCCCCAGAGCACCTGACCCCCCCATGTTGAGGGCATGCTGCCCAGTACGGCTCAGGAGGGGGGGGGGGCGCTCGCTCGCCCCCACTCCCCTCCTGACCGGCCAGCGTGCTTTCGATACGGGTCTGGTATGGATTGTGGGGGGACCCCCACGCCGTTTTTTCGGCGTAGGGGGGTCTCCTTACAACCCATACCAGACCTAAGGGCCCGCTATGCTCCTGAGGGGGGAACCCATGCCGGATTTTTATTTAAAATCCGGCGGGGACTTCCTTCTCAGGATTCATAACAAACTCCGCCCACGTGTAGAATTGGCGGGAATCCGCGTCGGATCCCCGTCACTTCTATGACGCACTCGCTGGAATGTGCTTTTACTATTCCAGCGAGTGCGAGATGTCGGCAGCCTGTCGCCGAGAATCAGCGCGATGCTGTCGTGCTAAAAACACATTCTCGGTGGCAGGCACTGTAAGTGAAATTTTCCAAATTGGGCCCAATTAACCATTTTTCCTCCCCAGTGTCATTTGACTCATTTGTGTTACAAGGTCTCAGGTGTGAATGGGTAGCAGGTGTGTTAAATTTGGTGTTATCGCTCTCACTCTCTCATACTGGTCACTGGAAGTTCAACATGGCACCTCATGGCAAAGAACTCTCTGAGGATCTGAAATAAAGAATTGTTGTTCTACATAAAGATGGCCTAGGCTATAAGAAGATTGCCAAGACCCTAAAATTGAGCTGCAGCATGATGACGAAGGCCATACAATGGTTTTTATGTACACACACATAACAGTCTGTACTTTCCACAGCCAGCAATTTAATGACATAAAAGACAAGCAAAAGAGCAAATAGAAATATATATTTAGATTAGAATATATATATATATAGATTCTGAGAAGCCTTCTGCCGCAGACCCTCAACAATTGGTCCAGGGTTGTGGGGAAGAGTTCATTGTTCACATTAACATGGGGACAAGGTGCTTTCCTTGGGGTTCTGGCTCCTTGTTGACAGCAAGTGGCCTTGTCAAGTTCAGGAGGGGGGCTCATGTTCTTACCCCCTTTCCTGGCCATCTAGGCTGTATGCTTAAATAAGAGTCTGGTATGGATTTTGAGTGACCCCATTACTTTTTAGTTTTTTTTCCAAAGTGTGTGTCAGGTCAAAATAAAGAACAAAAAAAAGTTAAATATATCTCTGGAATACACTTTAAAATACTGTAAGTACTGCAAGTACACAAAACATATTGCCTAATCCTTCAGAAATCCAGTCTGCTTCTAACTTTCTGTGTTATATAAAAACACAGTGCCTTTGTTGCACTTATATAACAAAGCAGCAAAGTGCTAGGTGCAGAACACAGTAACCTCACAATTAAACAGAATCTAACTTATACTGGTTTGAATAAAGTCAGTTAAGATTGGTTGTATGATTTTTTTACACTTTACTCATTAATTATACTTTTTACTATTCCTTATCCTGTTTATTTTGTAACCTAATAGATGTACATTACAACACACCAGCTAACATAGGCATAGGAATTAGGAAAAGTTACCATATACAGAAGCAAGAGACAAAACCTGCAGGCTCCATACTTTGAAAAATGTTGAGGTGCCGTGCTTACCACTTTCACTATTAAAATGAAAAAGCACTTCACTTGCATGCTGATGAGGAATGACAGGGGCTGCCCTACTGGGACAGTACTGATCAACTGTTTTCTTTGTCTGAAAAAGCAGCTCTTAGGCTGATGGAGTGCTTAAAAAAGCTGAAGCTTGTCTTAAATTTAAGCCCAGCTCTCTAAAGCTGTGTACACACGATCAGTTTGTCCGATGAAAACAGACCAATGGACTGTTTTCATCGGACAAACCGATCTTGTGTTGGCCAATTGGTCTTTTTTCCATCGGTGTTAAAAAATAGAACGTGTTTTAAATTTTTCCTATGGATGAAAAAACGATAGAAAAAATCTGATCGTCTGTGTGGAACCAATCAAGTCGATGCATGCTATGAAGCATTGAACTTAATTTCTTTGGCTCGTCGTAGTGTTTTACCTCAGCGCGTTTTGGCACGGTCGGATTTTTGACTGATGGTGTGTAGGCAAGACTGATGAAAGTCAGCTTCATCGTATATCTGACGAAAAAATCCATCGGATTAGATTCCATCAGATATCCGATCATATGTACAGGGTTAAAGTGTCCCATTTTCATAGGTTTCCAATATCATAACTGTATTGCACCAGAAAACCCTAAGCAATGAATGTACAAGCACTCTTAAACCAGCATACGGTATATACTCGAGTATAAGCCAAGTTTTTATACTCAAGTCTGTGTCTGCATACCTGATGAGAGCTGTGTCATGCATTGCCTTTAGACGGCGACTTTCCAGTGTACAAAAGCCACACCTCCTCCTTGTTCTCGTCCGTAATAGTAGAACACTCAGTTTTCCAGCAGTAAGTCAGTGTTCAGTGTTCCACCTATCACGGACATCCTCTCGTCCTCTTCCCAAAGACGAGAGGATGTCCATGATAGGTGGAACACTGACTCACTGCTGGCTGCTGGGAAACTTAGTGTTCCACCTATCACGGACGAGGACGAGAAGCTTTTGTACACTGGATGGCTGCCATCTGACGGCAAAGCATAACACAGCTCTTATCAGGTATGGCACAGTGAGGCTTGGCAAAGCATGACATCATTCTCATCAGGTATCGCACAGTGAGGCATGCAATGGGCACAGTGAGGCATCAATGGGCACAGTGAGGCTTGTAATGGGCATTGTTGGCCCTCTTTTCCGCTTACAGTAGCTGCTGCATTCTCACCCTAGGCTTATACTTGAATCAATACGTTTTCCCATTTTTTTTTGTAAAATTAGGTGCCTCGGCTTATACTCGGGTCGGCTTATGCTCGAGTATCTACGGTACATGTTTTAACATATTAAAAAAGCGCTTAACACATCTAATATAAAACACCTGAAATGTTCTAATAGTATATTGAAGAGAAAATACTCAAAAACAAACATATAAAGTTGTTCAAGGTGAGTCTTTGTAATATATTTCAGATGATCTCCAACATCCAGTTCTCCAGTCACCCATGCAGCCTTCACCAATAGCAGAAAAACACACTCACCAGATATAGTTGCTGTTCATGTTTTTACATGTTCATTTTATTTTAAAAGTAGTTTTCAATATTTTGACATATATATAGCTTTCAACAAAATAATGGTCAAATATCGTGTTATGAAGGTAAAGGCACTCATGTAAGGCTTGCAAACATGGGCTTCAACTTGTATAAAACAGTGTACATCAAGCTTTTACAAAAACCTTGGTACGCTTTCAGCCAGCTTCAAGCAGCTTTGTTAAAGCTTTTAAAGCTAAACTCCAAGTGTAGCCACTCCCACCCCACAAGCACAAGCTAAATGCCAAATGCTAAATTCATAGTCATGTGATGCCCCAAGTACCATGTCTTCTATCTTCTTCACTGCAGAGGAGGATTGACCTTTTTTGGGGTATCCAGGTCAGTACCTGGCTGACAAGGACACTTCCTTTTGATTATCCAGAGTGATAAGGTTCTCTCAAAATTTGCAACATGATAGTATCATGAAGAGGCAATTGGTCAGGGTGGGCACATACTACAGCACTAGATCTCTTATCATTTCCAGGATTGCTCTGGGGAGAGACACGGGCAAACAAGATGAGTAAGTAAACAGGATGCTTCAGAATGGGCTTTTAGGCATTCTTCACTTCCAGTTTACATGGTTAAAAACAGATCTTAACTACTTCAGCCTGGAAGAATTGGCTGCTCACTGACCAGGCCATTTTTTCCGATTCGGCACTGCGTCACTTAAACTGACAATTGGGCAGTCGAGCGATGCTGCACCAAAAACAAAATGTACGTCCTTTTTTTTCCACACAAATAGAGCTTTCTTTTGGTGGTATTTGATTATCATTGTTTGCACTATAAACAAAAAAGAGTGACAATTTTGAAAAAAACACAATATTTTCTACTTTTGCTATAATAAATATAATAAGAGTATATTGATTGGTTTGTGCAAAAGTTATAGCGTCTACAAAATAGGGGATAGATTTATGGCATATTATTTTTTTTTACTAGTAATGGCGGCGATCTGCGATTTTTATTGGGACTGCGACACTAGTTCTCGACCAGGTTTGCAAACACTGCAGCAGGGATTTTGGCCCACTCCTCCATACAGAGCTTCTCCAGATCCTTCAGGTTTTGGGGCTGTTGCAGGGCAATACAGATACTCTCTGCTCCCTCCAAAGATTTTCTATTGGGTTCAGTTCTGCAGACTGGCTAGGCCACTCCAGGATCTTGAGATGCTTCTTACGGAGCCACTCCTTAGTTGCCCTGGCTGTGTATTTCGGGTCGCTGTCATGCTGGAAGACCCAGCCATGACCCATCTTCAATGCTCTTATTGAGGGAAGGAGGTTGTTGGCCAAGATCTCACGATACATGGCCTCATCCATCCTCCCCTCAACAGTCGTCATGTCCCCTTTGCAGAAAAGCATCCCCAAAGAATGATGTTTCCTCCTCCATGCTTCACGGTTGGTATGGTGTTCTTGGGGTTGTACTCATCCTTCTTCTATCTCAAAACAGTGGAGTTTAGATCAAAAAGCAAAATTTTTGTCTCGTGACCTTCTCCCATTCCTCCTCTGGATCATCCAGATGGTCATTGACAAACTTCAGATGGGCCTGGACATGCGCTGGCCTGAGCAGGGGGACCTTGCGTGCGCTGCAGGATTTTAATCCATGACGGCGTAGTGTGTTACTAATGTTTTTTTTTTAGACTGTGGTCCCAGCTCTCTTCAGGTCCTAGACCAGGTTCTGACATGTAGTTCTGGGCTGATCCCTCACCTTCCTCATGATCATTGATGCCCCATGAGGTGAGATATTGCATGGAGCCCCAGACCGAGGGAGATTGACCGTCATTTTAAACTTCTTCCATTTTTAAAATAATTAAACCAACAGTTGTTGCCTTCTCACCAAGCTGCTTGCCTATTGTCCTGTAGCCCACCCCAGCCTTGTGCAGGTCTACAATTTTATCCTTAGGATCCCGGGCCCAGTCAAGGATTGTCAGTGAGCCGAGAAAAAGGGGTAGAGCAAATCACACATCAAAGTGAACCAATGCTTTGCCCATGTTTACATCCAACTCCTCATAAGTGACAATGATGATGATTGCTGATTTGTCACAAGGGCACACAGAACTGTCATGTGCCCTGGGTAAGTTAGTCATGACTTGGAGATAACATGGGGCTTTCCCTCTTGGTTCTTGATAGCCAAATTTAGCGAGAGTACAGGTTTACAATAAGCTGATAACATCCAAATCAGTTTAATGTTTGGATTACAGGGTTCCTTATCTGACACCCTGAATGCACTTTCTTTCTCGTACATCACGGGACACAGAGCGGCATATTCATTACTATATGGGTTATATGGAGTACCTTCAGGTGTGGACACTGGCAATCTCAAACAGGAAGTCCCCTCCCTATATAACCCCCTCCCCTAGAGGGAGTCCCTCAGTTTTTTCGCCAGTGTCTTAGGTGTTGGTCACGGAATAGCTTTGCTCCACATCCTTGGGATTAAGGGCGGGCTAACCGGATCTGTCCAAGGAGCCTCAGTGCCAAAGTGGACAGTACCCGGGCCCCAAACCGTGGGGTTTTGCCTATAATGCTCCTCTTTGGAGGGCTGGACCCTGGGCCCAGGACTTGGAGTTTGCAAAAACCATAAGTTCCTGTTTGCCAGGGTGCTATATAGGTCCAGGACAGTGGGTACCTTCATAGGACCCCAGGGCCTGAAGGTCTACTACGCTACCCACGGAGATGGGAGAAGATTGGATCAGTTTGCTGGACAAACATCCTGCAGCATGGAGCAGGTAAGGGGGAGCCTGCGGGACTTGGTTCGACAGCAGGCTCTCCGGGGTAACCTAAAAGGGGGGATAGCCTAAGTATGCTCTGCATGGGCAACCTTGTTCACTATGTCTGAAGAGAGACAGGATGACACCTTTTCTCCCCCATCACTAGGTTCCCCTGTCTAAGAATGTGTTGCTAGCTAACCTGCTGTTTTCTTCCTAGGACTAGTAAGGATCCCTAGGGGCCTTTTGGAGAGTCCTACCTGGCCGGGGGTTTGAATCTGCCGCCTGTTTCTGCAGTCCTGGATCTCCAGCAGCGCGGCTCCTCCATGTTCCTCCTGTTTCCGGCATACGCGCGCGCGCGTGCGCGCGCACGTCTTATAGACGTTTTTTCGCGCCGTTTACACAGGAGGGCGGGGGGGGCGTGCCTGCGGCGTCATACAGGGGCGCGCCTTGTGCTGTTATAGATCAGCAGGCATTGTCAGTGCTCAGTCTGAGGCTGATTTCAGAAGGAGAGGACGCAGAGCGGCAGAACAGTGACTCCCGGTGGCGGAAGAGGGGTAGTACATGCTGGACTTTGTTCCAATGCCTTTTTTGTTAAGCCAAAAAATTCCCCTTTTTGCAGCAGGTTGGAGACTGGCAAACTAAGTTTGGGGTCACTGTATGTTTTAAAAAAGAAAATATATATAATATATATTTAAAAAAAAAAAAAGAGAAAAACATACGGGATCCCATCAGTTTTTGGGCATTAGTGATCTATTGTCCCCTAAGCTCTGGTTTTGTACTCCTGGCCACTACAGTCTGTTGTGTGGGCGGAGTCCCTCGATTTTGTATTATGGCTTCCAAAGGTTCGGGGTCAAAGGGTACAAAAAAGACCAAAAAACAAAGGGGTTCCCCTTCTGATTCTGATGATATGCCGATACTTTCCCCGAAACTTATTAACATAAAGAGCGCCTTGGATGAGCCATTAGGGGGGTCTGGTGCGGAGGCTGGCCCAGATCAGCCCAGCCCTGTGTTTATCACAGAGGAGATGCTAGCCGTATCCCTAGGGGGGCTAGAAGAGAGAATAGCAGCATTGATCGCTAGAGCTATTCCTGGTAAGAAACGGGTTAGATCCCCATCACCAAGAGGTGTATCCTCAGATGCTGAGATTCTCTCTCCGGAGGAATTAGAATCACAGGAGGATCAACTAGACCTGAACCAAGAGGGTTCAGGGATTGAGGGATCTGCCTCTGAGGAACCATTTTCAGACTCCCAGACAGAAAGATTGTGGGTACAGTCTTTGACGGACATGGTCCGCTCGGCATTTAGTTTACCATTGCCAGAGCCTCAGGTTCCTCCGGTATCCTCTCTGGGCTCTTTGAAAGCTCCGTTAAGCAACGCAGTTTTTCCGGTCCATCCTCTCTTGGAGGAATTGATCTTTCGGGATTGGGTACGGCCGGACAGGATTTTTCTGCCACCGAAAAGATTTGCGGTCATTTACCCCATGGAGGAAAGATTCTCCAAGAGGTGGAGGCTCCCAGTAGTGGATGCAGCCATCTCATGTGTGAATAAATCACTAACTTGCCCGGTTGAAAACATACATATGTTTAAAGATCCGGTTGATAAAAGGTTAGAGACACTTTTAAAAGCATCCTTTGCTACGGCAGGAGCAGTGGTACAGCCAGCTGTGGCTGCGATTGGTGTTTGTCAGGCGTTAAAGGACCAGACAAAGGAAAGGTTAAAGGACATGCCTACCCAACAAGCAGAAGAGTTTTCTGACATTCCCAGAGCTCTGTGTTTTGCTGTAGATGCTATAAAAGATTCCATCCAGCAGGCCTCTCGTTTATCACTATTTTTGGTGCACATGAGAAGGCTCTTATGGTTGAAGAACTGGGCGGCGGAGGAGGACGACTCTTCGGAGAGGATCTGGATAAATATATTCAGACTATTTCAAATGGCAAGAGTACCCCTTTTTCCGGTCAAAAAGACATTCCGGGGTCCTACATTTAAAAGGCAGCTCTTTCCTGTCTCGGGGCCCTCAAATTCCAGGCAGTATCGACGGCCGCCTGCACGATCCAACGTTAACAGTAGATCGCAGGGACAGGCCCCTGGGAGTAAGAGGCCATGGTATCGCAAGCCGACAAAGACAGCCCCTAAGTCTGCCTTATGAAGGGGCGCCCCCACTCTCGCGGGTGGGGGGAAGGCTTCGTTTCTTCTCAGAAGTTTGGGAAGCCAAGATCCCCGACAAATGGGTCCGGGCATCTGTAACCACAGGTTACAGACTGGAGTTTCTAAGGTATCCTCCGCCTCATTTTCAAGAATCAAGGCTACCAAGGGATCCAGCAAGGAAGGCCTCAATGCTGGCAGCTTTGGATCACCTGCTTTGCCAGGACGTAATAGTAGAGGTGCCAGCCCAAGAGTAAGGGCTAGGTTTCTAGTCCAATCTCTTTGTCATACCAAAGCCCAACGGCGATGTCAGGCCAATCTTGGACCTAAAGGGGTTAAACGGTTACCTAAAGGTTCGTTCCTTCCGGATGGAATCCATCCGGTCAGCAGCCGCCGCGTTTCAGAAAGACGATTTTCTGGCCTCCATAGACATAAAGGATGCTTACCTTCATGTACCAATCTTTCAGTCGCATCAAGGATTTTTACGCTTCGCGGTGGGGCAGCGACACTTCCAATTCAGGGCGCTCCCCTTCGGACTGGCCACGGCCCCCCGGGTATTCACGAAGATCCTAGCCCCAGTTCTGGCCAATTTAAGGATCCAAGGGGTCACAGTCCTAGCATACTTGGACGACCTTTTAATCATAGATCACTCACGACCGGGTCTGCAAAAGGCAGTAAACCTCACGGTTCGGTACCTCAAAGAATTCAGCTGGGTCCTAAACCGGGGAAAGTCAGCGTTCCAGCCTACAAAGCAGTTGGAATACCTCGGCATGAGGTTAGACACAGAACAGCAAAGAGTGTTCCTGCCCCTGGTAAAGATCGAGGCTATCAAGGGGCTGGTTCAGTTGGTTCTAAACAAGAAAAAACCAACTATTCGCCTGTGTATGCGATTACTAGGCAAGCTAGTGGCCACGTTCGAGGCAGTACCATACGCTCAGATCCACACTCGCGTCTTACAGGCAGCCATTCTAGCAGCCTGGGGCAAGAGGGCACATGCCTTAGAGTCCCCTTTGACGCTATCATCAAGGGTCCGACAAAGCCTGGCCTGGTGGTTGAACCCCCAGAATCTTCTAAAGGGAAAATCCTTCAGCCCTGTTGTCTGGAAGGTAGTTACCACAGACGCCAGCCTGGCAGGCTGGGGGGGGGCGGTCTTCGAGGGGTCCTCTCGCCAGGGAACTGGGGTGAAAGCAGAGAGGCAGCTCCCCATCAATATCTGGGAGATCAGAGCTGCTCGCCTAGCCCTTCTGGCATGGACCTCCAGATTAAAGGGGTTCCTGGTGAGAATCCAGTCAGACAATGCCATGGCGGTGGCATACATAAACCACCAAGGGGGAACCAGGAGTCGGGCCGCTCAGAGGGAGGTGAGCTTGATTTTTCAGTGGGCAGAGGTTCATGTACCCTGCATTTCGGCGATATTCATTCCCGGAGTGGACAGCCTGCAGGCAGACTTCTTAAAGTCGCCAGAGTCTGTCGCCAGGGGAGTGGTCTCTGCATCCCCAGGTCTTTCAGACAATCTGCCAGAGGTGGGGAATGCCAGACGTAGATATAATGGCATCCAGGTTCAACAAGAAACTAGACAGGTTCGTGTCTCGAACGAGGGATCCTATGGCCTGCGGAACCGATGCGTTGGTTTGCCCTTGGCATCAATTCAAACTTCTATATGCATGTCCTCCGTTACAGTTACTCCCTCGCCTGTTGCGCAAGATCAGAGTGGAGCACAAGCCAGTCATTTTAGTAGCTCCGGCTTGGCCCCGGAGGACTTGGTACTCACTAGTCCTGAAGATGGCAGTGGGAGACCCTTGGACTCTTCCTCTACAACCAGACCTACTCTCACAAGGCCCGATCCTCCACCCTACATTACGGCGTCTAAATTTGACGGCCTGGAGGCTGAATCCCTGATTCTCAGGGGTAGAGGTCTGTCTAGGCAGGTAATCCCTACCCTGATTAGGGCTAGAAAGCCGGTCTCCAGGGTGATTTATTACAGGGTGTGGAGGAGCTACGTAGGCTGGTGTGAATCCAAAAGATGGAATTCCCGCAAATATACTATTGATAGGGTGTTAAGTTTTCTCCAGCTAGGAGTGGATAAAGGCCTGGCACTAAGCACAGTCAAGGGACAGATCTCAGCTCTGTCAGTGTGGTTTCAGAGGCCGCTGGCCACCCACTCGCTGGTAAAGACCTTCTTACAGGGGGTCTTGCGTATTAATCCTCCTGTCAAGTCACCACTTTGTCCATGGGACTTAAATCTTGTTCTGTCATCCCTACAGAAACAACCTCTTGAGCCGTTGGCTGAGGTACCTTGATTTTACTGACTAGAAAGTCGGTATTTCTGATCACCATAGTTTCGGCCAGGAGAGTATCGGAATTGGCAGCCTTATCTTGTAAGGAACCATATCTCATTTTGCATAAGGATAGGGCGGGGTTCCGTCCTCATCCTTCCTTTCTACCAAAGGTTATATCCAGTTTCCACCTGAACCAGGATGTGGTACTTCCATCCTTCTTCCAAAACCCACCTCTAGAAAAGAGGGGTTGCTGCATACGTTGGATATTGTCAGGGCCGTAAGGGCCTATCTTAAAGCTACAGAGAAGGTTCGGAAAACAGATGTGGTGTTCGTTTTACCGGAAGGGCCCAAGATGGGTCAGGCAGCCGCTTGATCCACCATCGCAAGATGGATTAAACAATTAATTGTTCGGGCCTGCGGTTTGAAGAGGTGCCTCCTCCTTTGTCGGTAAAGGCCCATTCTACCAGGGCCAGGGGCACCTCCTGGACAGCACATCATCAGATCTCTATGGCTCGAATATGCAAGGCAGCAACGTAGTCATCAGTCCACACGTTTACAAAATTTTATCAAGTGGACGTAAGAAGGAATGCGGATACAGCCTTTGGGCAGTCAGTACTACAGGCCGCGATTCAAGCTCCTCAGGATCTGAGGGGGCTCCCTTGAGTTGATTTGAGATTTACATTTCTCGTTTAAGTTGGATTTACTAGTATCGGAGTATACCTCTAAAATTAAATCCTTCTTTGGAAGATGTCTCCCTCCCCTCATTAAAGCATTGCTTTCGGACATCCCATATAGTAATGAATATGCCGCTCTGTGTCCCGTGATGTACGAGAAAGAAAAAGGGATTTTTAAATACAGCTTACCTGTAAAATCCTTTTCTTGGAGTACATCACGGGACACAGAGCTCCCACCCCTCTTCTGGGTGACCATTTTGGGAGGCATACTGCTTGCTACAAAACTGAGGGACTCCCTCTAGGGGAGGGGGTTATATAGGGAGGGGACTTCCTGTTTGAGATTGCCAGTGTCCACACCTGAAGGTACTCCATATAACCCATATAGTAATGAATATGCCGCTCTGTGTCCCGTGATGTACTCCAAGAAAAGAATTTTACAGGTAAGCTGTATTTAAAAATCCCTTTTTAATGAATAATGTTTTCTTTTAATTTATTGAAATATTAATCTTTAGATTCTACATTATTTTAAAGTTCCTAATGAAATAAACACAATTTGGTCTGATGTAGGAGTTGCAGCAGTGGCCCTATTAACATTATTTTCCATTGTTCTCTGCAGGAACTGAATATTCCTAATGTTGATATAAAAGAATGAGCAAAATTTACCATCTGGAATGAATTATGTGCATTATTTATATTAGCCTGTAGCAATACAACAGGAGCTAAATCATTGCTTTTGCTTTATTCCACTGCTCAGAAAAACACATTTGGTTTGAAGTAGAGAGTAAATGTGACAGGAGAATATCTCCAAATACAGGCTAGGAAAAGCTTCTGAACAATAGCAAGAATGCAGCTTCTGTGTGATTACAATACCCTACTAATATATTAGACTTTTATTTATGACGCAATATGCAAGTATATGGAATAATATACATAACCCTCCTTAAAAAGATAAGTTAAAGGATAAGTACATCTAAAGCTATTTTGATTGTAATTCACCTGTGGAACACAGGAGTTCAGTTCGTTCTGCACTCCTGTGACACGTTTTCAGTAGACAGTGGGCTCGGCTCCAGGCTCGGGAAAGATCGCGGCCATATGGTCGTGTCCGCCGACATTCATGGACCAGCACCCAGCTCAGCCTCTCAGTGAACCCCTAAGGCCGCGTACACACAATCAAATCTATCTGCTGGAAACGGTCGGCCCGACCGTCCCAGCAGACAGATTCGATCGTGTGTACGTGGCGAGCAGACGGATTTGGCCAGCCGACAGATTTTAAAGCATGCTTTAAAATCTGTCGGCTGGGAATCTGTCCGCCCGATATGTCTGCTGGTTAGTACGCTAACCAGCAGACATATCTTCTCGCACATGCGTCGAATGGATTTGACGCATGCGCAGAAGTAATTTACTTCCTGGTGCGGTGACGTGGTGGCGTCAACGTCACCGCCACGTCACCTCCATGTCACCGCGCTGTCTGCTGGCGGGGATTTTGGTTTGATCGTGTGTACAGCGATCAAACCAAAACGCCCAGCAGACAGATTTGTTCAAATCGGTCAGTCCGACCGATTTGAACAAATCTATTTGCTCGTGTGTACGGGGCCTAAGAGGCTGAGCTGGCCACTCCTGCACCCTCCACAGCACAGCACTCCAGTGAGCATGGGGGGGCAGAGAGCCAGTGACTGACAGTCACCGGTTCTCTGCTCAGAGAGCCCTGAGAACCGAGCGTTCATTGTTTGATCACTCGGGTTCTCAGTCTTAGAGTCAGTGGAGGGGACAGATGCAACATCAGACAGATACTGCATCCACCTAGGTAAGTATGATTCTCCAAAAAATATATTCTCATACTTCTCTTTTAAATATGCGGTTTTAGCTAATTTATGAATGAGCTGCCAAAACACAGCAATGTACTTAAAGCTGAAGTCCAGTCACAAAATATTTAAATCTACTATGAGTACACCAAATGTCTTTTCAAACCCAATTATTCCCTTGTTAACGAAGTAGTGACATCATCACTGTGCTGTGCATAGCCTGTACGTAGAGCAAAGCTGTGGGTGGGACCCAGAAGTTTCACCCACTACAGGCTGCCTGCAGAAAACCACAGGAGGGGGCGGATACAAGACCAGTCACCCTGCACAAGGAGAAAGAGCAGCAGTGACCGTTCTTTATTACTAGATGTTCCTGCACAGAGGCAAAGGTTTACACTGAATTACTGAATAGATTTGGAAGAAACACACAAAGCACACTAAGAATACACATGCAATGCAGTAACGCATTCCAAAAATATGCATTTTACTGTGTGTTACCACAATGCATTAGTGTGAATGAGCTCTTACAGATGAATATTAATAATCCAATATATCCCCATCACACTACTACCAGCTTTAATATCTGTCATTTGCCAGCCCTAAAAAAAGCTTAATTCAGTGCTGTAGAGCAAACTGAGGATGACTATAGCTGGTTCAAAGGTATGCCGATTCCTGCTGCATCAGAAGAACATTCCAGCTGTGGGTGGTCACCCAGCTTGAGAAAAGTCATTTAAAATATGGACAGAGTCAGGTAAACATTATCGACCAGCCACTTTATCTTGATTAGATGCTGTGACCTGCTAGAATACAATAGCCTGCGTGGATGGGGACATTTTATTTTGTTCAGCCGGTGGGCTGTACTGGAGAAAATCAAGCCATGTTTGTCTACTTTGAATTCATAATTTATTCTTCTTTATGGCTAGGAGTTGGAGCTTAAGGCTACTGCTTTATTCACTTCAGCCCCAGAAGATTTGGCTGCCCAATGACCGGGACATTTTTTGCGATTCTGCACTGCGTCGCTTTAACTGACAATTGCGCGGTCGTGCGACGCTGCACCCTAACAAAATCAATGTCCTTTTTTTCCCTCAAATATAGCGTTCTATTGATGGTATTTGATCACCTCTGATTTTTATTTTTTGCGCTATAAACAAAAAAAGAGCGATAATTTTGAAAAAAACACACAATATTTTGGACTTTTTGCTATAATAAATATCCCCAATATTTTTTTTTTTTAAAGTGAATTTTTTCTGACTTTAGGCCGATATGTATTCTTCTACATATTTTTGGTAATAAAGATAAGCAATAAGAGTATATTAATTGGTTTGGGCAAAAGTTATAACATCTACAAAATAGGGGATAGATTTATAGCATTTTTATACTATTATTTTTTTTTACTAGTAATGGCGGCGATCTGCAATTTTTATCAGGACTGCGACATTATGGCGGACACATCGGACACTTTTGACACATTTTTGGGTCATACAGCGACTAGTGCTATAAAAATGCACTGATTAGTGTAAAAATGTCACTGGCAGGGAAGGGGTTAACACTAGGGGGCGATCAAGGGGTTAATTGTGTTCCTTATAGTGTCTTCTAACTGATGGGACTGACTAGAGGAAATTACAGATCATGGTTCCTAGCTGTTAGGAACTCACGATCTGCATTTCCTCAGCTCATAGAACAGAGATGTGTGTTTACACACACACGTCCCTGTTCTGCCTCTCGTGCCTGGAGATCGCTCGCGGGCAGCGGTCATCGTGCTTGTCGGTCATGAGCATCTCCACTCCCGCCATGCTGCGGACGTGCTCCTCCAGCAGGGCGGACACGCCTGCTAGCAACGCTTAAAGCGTCCAACAAACTGCTATGATGGTTCGCCCAACGGAGCCTACATGCCGCAGTATAACTGCGGCGACTGGTCCACAAGCAGTTAATGAGTAAAGCAATTCATTTTGGTACACAAATCGCAGGGATCCAGGTCCAAGAGATCACAGAGTTCTGCAATTGGTGGTCATGGTTTATGAGAGATATGTTTTACTTTTATAGTGTGCAGCTACTGAACAATGAAACATATTTTGCCTGTCCCAGCTACCAAAAACTAGAAAGTCCACATCCATATATAAAACAGTTTGAGTGCATATTTTTCTGTGATTTTAAAGCATTTTTTTTTTTGCAGTTTGACATTCTAATTTCTTTTCTGCTGCCATGGTTTTTATTCTATCAAAACACATTATGTGTTCCTTAGGACAAGAAAACCCATTTGTAACATAAAAAATTTAGGATATATAGTCAAAACTCGTTAATGCATAATGCTGAGCTGTATGCATTATAAATTGGAACCACAACACACATAAACAAAAAAAAATTGTTTGAATGGATGTTTCTACATGTTTATTAAAACCCAGGACAGCTTAGTCAAGTGAATACAATGTGAAGCTGACTAAACAATGTACACAAGTTAATTAGATCTTTTTTTTTTTTTAATTGAAGATTAGAAATGAGAAAATACTGACAAAATTGTGGGTCATTACTCGCAAAACCCACCCAGCTGGCAACATTTTATGATACAAATCAGCAAAATAACTAACTCTAAGGCAAATAGCTAAATACAAAATAAAAATATATATACCAGAGTATTTGGATTTTCATGTGCTGAGGTTTACACAGCCCTGCCACAGAGCAGATATTCTTTGCTGTGCTGCCAATAAGCAATACGGCTAGGTCACCTTGGACAGTAACGGGGCCGTGACATAATGATTAAATCACCTCCCAGCTCTCTGCTCCCGTCATCACATGTGAATGCAGGATGCTTGATTGGCCCAAAGTGCTGCCCCTCCCTGTCTCAGACTAAATTATGTACATAGGATTGCAAGAGACTGGAATCAAGTTTATTTCAGGCATTAATACAAGCTGCATTTAAAATCCATTACATAAATATGTAACTGCATTTAAGAGCTTTTTCTATGGCATATGCTCTTTTATTGCTTTACTTAGTGCTTTCTCAAACTGAAAATAAAGCTTTATTACAGTTCAAGGGCCAAAATATGCTGGTGGAGTGAGTTTTGGTAATCAATTTTTTTTTTAATGTATTTAAAAAACAAACAATAATATTTGTATCTCATTTACTCTATATTTACTCTATATTCACTTGACTAAGCTGTCCAATTAGAACCTTGGGAACAGAAATTATATTTGTATGTTTGTGTGTGGTAGATGATGATTCCGGAATACTGGTGAATGGTAAATGAATCTTTCCAAAACAAGAAATATATACTGTATACACGGCTCCAAATTTAAAGTCCTAAGCTACTAGTGGGGCCACTCACCATTAGTTGCCCCACCCAACCCCCAACCCTGCCCCGCATCTAATTCCACCCCTAAAGGAGCCCTCATAAATTGTCTCAAGAGATTACACTGTTAAAGGTTTTATGCAGAATTAAGTTACAAAAAAATAATATTATCACCAACTTTATCAGTGCCCATCAGTGCCCATCAATGCAGCCTATCAGTGCCCATTAATGCAGCCTACCAGTGCCCATCAATGCAGCATATCAGTTCCCATCAGTGCAGCATTATCTGTGCAGCCTATCAGTGCCCATCAATGCAGCCTCACAAGTGCACATCAATGCAGCCTGATCAGTGACTCTGTTTCACAGCGGCCGCTGGGCAATTCAAATCCAATCTGTGTTACAGTGGGAGATCCCTGCTCTGTGTTATTCGGCTGACTCTCCTCTTCCTCTACTTTCCAAGTTTCCTGGCCAGTTGCTGGGAGGAGAACAACTCCCATTCAATTCAAGAATCAACCGCCTTATGTCAGTGTTTTGTTGGACCACATTTTGCTAAATTCACAGCCTTTAGGCCCCTTTCACATTGGGGAATTTTTAGGGCCTTATTCAAGCGTTTTTCAGGCGCTTTGGCGTTAAAAAAAGCCTGTAAAGCGCCTGAAAGAAGACTCATTTGCAATCCCAATGTGAAAGCCTGCTCCCACTAGCTCCTGAAAAACGCTGGTAAAGCACCGCTAAGACCCTAACGTTTAAGGGCGTTTTTGCAGTGCCTCAGTGTGAAAGGGCAAGGCGTTTTTACAGCGCTTTCAATTCATTTAAATGGAGAGGGGTGTTTTTGGAGAGTTTTTTTCAGCGTCCAAAAGCTGCTCCAAAAATGCTGCTTGCAGGACTTTTCTCAACACCCCGCCAGTGCAACGCCTCAGTGTGAAAGATGCTGCTTGCAGGAGTCAGTGTGAAAGGGTCCATTGAGATGCACGGAGAGCGTTTTATGAGCATTTTAATAGCGCTATTTTTAACGCTAAAACGCTGTAAAAACTCTTCAATGTGAAAGTCTTAGTCTGTTGAGATATGTCTCTACCAACTTTGCACATCTAGACTTTGCAATATTTGCCCACTCTTCTTTGCAGAACTGCTCTAGTTCAGTTACATTTGATGGTGACCCTTTGTGGACTGAAGTCTTCAATTCATTCAATTTTCAATGGTTTAAGTTTGGGCTCTGACTAAGCCATGCAAGGACACCTTTTTTCCTTCAACCGATGTGGGGTTTTTTGTTCTTTGGGTCATTGTCATGTTGGAAGATAAGCCTTCTTCCCATTGACAACTTTCTGGCAGAGGGCAGCAGATGTTCCTCAATAATTTGATGATATTTTGTGCCATCCATTTTTCCTTCTATCCTGACAAGTGCTCCAGTCCTGCTGAGAAAAACCACGAAAACAAGATATTACCACCACCATGCTTTACTGTAGGAATTGTGTTATTTGAATGGTAAGCTGTATTGTATTTCCGCCAGAAATATTGAGAAAAGAATCCAATATTCACGGAAATAATTGCTGTTAGTAGTCACCACATCCCTATATAGAACATGAAAAAAAGGCAAACCCCCCCTTGGAATGGGACTTTGTAAGTGACTAGAAACAGGAGTATGTATATATAAAAATATAATTTATTAAAGTATCATAAATTATATTTTTATATAAACACATGTTACTAGTCACTTACAAAATCCTATTCCGAGGGGTTTTGCCTTTTTTCATATTGTTGAGGCCAAATAATTAAATTGTAGTCTCATCTGACTAGCTTAAACGCACCTTGAAGATTCTGAGGCCACATGGAAAAAGGTGTTATGGTCAGATGAGACTAAAGTTGAATTATTTGGCCTCAACACCAAATGATATGTCTGGTGGAAATCCAATACAGCTCATCATCCAAATAACACCATTCCTACAGTACAGCATGGAGATGGTAATATCCTGTGTTAGTGTTACATCTTTAATTTGAATGGTATAAATACAGCATGATAAAACAAAAACGGTGTTTGTCAGGCTACAAAAGGGGGTTATTATTTTCTATACCCACTGTATATTTGTGATGCAGAAATACAGATATATGTTTGTCAAGACCTTCCATTTTTTGTAGACATGTGCACATTTTTTGTTCTGTTTCGTATTGTTCCGTTTTTTCGTTTTCGTTCCTTTTTTGTAAGACGCCCGTTTTCCTGTTTGTTCCCGTTCGTTTTTCGTATGACGCGATTTTTTCGTATTCCAATCATTACGTATTTTCGTTACTGTTTTATTTTCGTACATGCGGGATGGTTCGTTATTCTGTTTAATTCATGTTCGTTACTTGTTAGACAATAATTTTCGTGAATTTTCGTCAATGATTTGCAGTATCTTGAAACCCTTTTCTTTTGCTATTTTCAGTCGTATGTTCATATGACATCTATAACAAAAGATTTGCATTCTGTATTTTAAATTCCTTTTTTCTGTTCGTATTTTGTATTCAAAATACAGCATGCAAATCTTTTGTTATAGATGTCATATGAACAATGAACATAGGACTGAAAACAAACAGAAAAAGGATTGAAACAAAATACAAAATGCAAATCTTTTGTTATAGATGTCATATGAACAATGAACATAGGACTGAAAACAAACAGAAAAAGGATTGAAACAAAATACAGCATGCAAATCTTTTGTTATAGATGTCATTTTTGTTCTTTTGCCGTTTTCGTTTTTTCGTTTTTTTTCCGTCGGATCATTCGTTCGTTTTTGCGGTTGTTCGTTATGCGGCTCATTCGTAATCTCGTAGTTTTCGTATTTTGGTGCTTTAATTTTTTCGTATGTACACATTATCCTGCGGGTACGAAAATAAACATTTTCGTACGAAAATAACATTCGTACGAACGGGAATGCACATATCTAATTTTTTGGAATAAAGAGGAAATAGCTTTGAGTGTGCAGTAGAGATGGATTGATTCTGCTGTTGTCATCTTTCTTACCAGCGCAAGTATTTTAAGTTTTTGTGGTGGGGACATCCATCAATTATCCTTTTTGGTGGCATCATGAGTAGCTTAGCCAGTGTTTAAAAACTGGAATACCTATTATGCGGAAAAAACATAGTACTTATGCAGGCAAAATCTAATTTTTCCTCAGATAATATTACAAAGTCTTTATTAGTCTGATAGTAAAAATAGTTTGCTCGTTCCTGTTTTCCACAGGGTTTTTTTTTTCTTTTTTTACCAAAGCAAGCCTCATTTGTTTCTCAAGCAAGTGTAAAAAGTTGCCTGACTGTGCAAATTGGCTGTCAGCTTTTCAAAAAGAAACAGTACAGTATTTAGGTTTTTAGCACTTCTTCTAATTATTTTATCCACAAAAGATGAGCCTTTACTATAAAGAGTTTAAAAATAATCTATTTTGGTATGCGGTTCAGCGGCAGGGGAAGACGTGTGACGTGTTTCCGCCCTATGTGCTACCCAGAAGTCTGTACGCGTTTTGCAATCAAAGTTGCGTCGTCAGGAAGAGTGTATAGAATGTCAGCTCCCGGAACTTAAACAGCAATGCATTGCATCAAAACAGTAACTCCACTTGTTGATCAACATACATTGTGAGGATTTTAACAAACTTTGTTGCAGAAACTTACCTTTTGTTGCTCTGAAGGAAAAGCTGTTTGTTTGTATCAATGTCAGAGGTGTATTTAGGTTTTGTGCTGCCCTAGGCCTAACTAAACTCGTGCACCCCCTAATTTAAATATGACCCACCCCTTCCTGTTACGGCCACACCCTGTGTTGTTTAAGACCTGCCCTGAAATTTTCGAGTGAGAACACTAGTTCTGAGGGGGGGGGGGGGGCAATGGATTCCCAGGGATGGTAAAAAAATAAACTGACAGGGGCTATAACCATCCCTTACTCTACCCAAAATGAAAAAAATAAAGTGTTGCCTATAGTTCTACTTTAAGTAGATGGTGCAGCAGAAACATATAGCACAGTGAGGAAGGTTTGTGGTCCAGGATGATAAAACAGTCAAAATTGGAAGCGCCCCCCCCCCTCACAGTTGCGGAATGCCGGGCCCCCCGCATACCAGAAGCAGCGTGACCGTTTTTTGGAGGCGCTAGACTAATTTTCCTAACAGTGTAGCGCAAGCCGGCGGGGACTCTTTTCGTGCTGCCCCCCTGCAAAGTGCTGCCCTAGGCCTGGACCTTGTTGGCCTAGGCCAGGATACAGCTCTGATCAATGTGCTCAGTGAATGTCAATGGGGGTGACTTTTCTCATTATTATTCAGCTGATAGTCTTGCAGGGTTCTAATGAGGAAAGTTGCAGCGTCTGAATCCCTGTAGACATGATTAACCCCTTTCTGACTACCCCCCACACTGTGGGGCGGTGGCTCTTGTGCACAGAATCACATACAGGTACTGCACTTCGGGTCTGGGCCGCTGGTGACCGACTCCTGCTGTGATCGAACACAGTAGGAGCCAATCATCAGGATCATTCCTGAGAGAGGCAGAATGGCAGTCTCTCAGTCTCTCTCTCTCTATGTTAACAAGGCAGATCGCCCTTCTGTTAGTAGGGAAGATAGAGATCCTGTGTTTCTGCTAAGCAGGAACATGGATCTCTGTCCTCCCACAGTTAAAGCACCCCAACACAATTAGGAAGGATGTCCTAGGGACACATTTAACCCTTTCATCGCCCCTGAAGTTAACCCCTTCACTGCCAGTGTCATTAGTACAGTGACAGTGCACTGATCACTGTATTAGTGTCACTGGTCCCCAAAAAAGTGTCAAAAGTGTCCAATTTGTCTGCCGCAATGTCACAGTCCTGCTATAGGTCGCTGATAAACACCATTACTCATAAAAAAATATCCCATAGTTTGTAGTTGCTATAACTTTTGTGCAAACCAATCTCATTTCTTTATCAGTTTAGGCCAATATGTATTCTGCTACATATTTTTGGTAAAAAATCCCAAAAAGCGTATGCTTGTTGGGATTTTTTACCAAAAATATGTAGCAGAATACATATTGGCCTAAACTGATGAAGAAATTAGATGTTTTAAACATTTTTATTGGGTGTATTTTATAGCAGAAAGTTATCCTCCCTGGTGGTATGATTATGTCTGGAATTTTGTACCAAAAGCGGTACCATTATTTTGCATGGAAATTCTGAGTTTTATACTGTAGGCCTGCAATTCTTTTGAATAACTCACTTAATCTGTCCAAACAAGGGTCTAGTAGGCATCCCAGGTATGATAAAGTTTGAAACACAAAATCATAACCTTATAATATAATAAATAACTATAAATAATTATAACAAATGATAATGTAATTGTAGAAAAAATTATTCAATGATGTAAGCAAATCAAAAACACTGAAATTTGCTCAGTTGCAGAATTGTCGCTGTCATTACTTTGATTTTTTTTATTAAAGATTTCCCCACAAATTGCTATCGCTCAATTCTTCAAGTGATTATAATTTATTATCGCTGTTTTCTAGCTGCTCTAAAATCACTTTTGACATAAAGGGACACTTTTGTTTGCTATAGACAATCTACAGTTTCCAGGCAGAAAGAACAGTTTTTATTATATAAAAGTACATGCAGGACACTGGACAGACCACTAGGGACAAGGGGTGTGTGTATTTTTTACATACAGTACTGTAATCTATAAGATTACAGTATACTGTATGTACTGTGTTTGCTTACTTTTTTTGAATTTGGCGCCGTTCTCCGCCCCCTGTGCATCGTAACGTCGCAGGGAACGGAGATCGACGGCACATGGGGACACTGTGTGAATCGAGCGGGGATGCATCGTTGGATCCATGGACAAGCCAGCGCGCACTGCAGGCTCTGCATAGCTACCCCGAGCGTGACTTGGGGATACCGATCCTAGCATAAAAAAAACACTCCGAGTCAATCTCAGGAATAGCGCTAGGGGGGTAAAAATATTGTTTTTCTTTCAAAATGTCTGTCTTTTTTTGTTTATATTTAAAAAAATTAAAACCGTAGGGGTGATCAAATACCACCAAAAGAAATATCTATTTGTGGGGAAAAAGGGACGCAAATTTTGTTGGGGTACAGTATTACATGACCGCGCAATTGTCAGTTAAATCTATGTAGTATCAAATTGTAAAAAGTTCTCTATTCAGGAAGGGGGTAAAATCTTCCAGGGCTGAAGTGGTTAAAAAGGATAAGTATTTTTTAATAACTTTCAATTAAAATATGTAAAATGTGTAGCAACTATATATGCTAAAACTATTTCTTTCCCACAAAAGTGGAGTTACCCTTTAAAAAGTAAAGTCAAAAGAAGTGTGCATGAATATAATCTACTACCTGGCTACACACACAGGTCTTTCCACTCTTCACAAACCACATTAAACGGCAGCTTTGTGCCAGCCATAGACAAAGCTAATTTATTTTCTGGAATTCGCTTGATTCCCCCATTAACACAGACAGACATTTAATTCTCTCTGCAGGGGGGTGGGGAAGGAAATCCCACCGGGAGAATGCAATGATTATTGCTAGAGGCTGCAACAGCTGCTGGTAAAAAATCGCAGACTGGTTGTACCTAAGTTGATCGATTTGACCAACTTGGGTACATTTAGCCTTCACATACATGGTTCGAAGCTCAGCCGGATCCTGCTGAACCCGTCTATTGCCAACTTTAGTTTTTTATAAAATCCAATCCCCTGACCGAAACATTTTATTCTATTGCTAAATTTACTGCACATTAAGGATATTTAAATTTAGATTACAATACAATACAGAAATCATTGTGTATTTACTAGTTATACAGACTAATTACAGTTCAAGGGGAAGTTTTCTTAGTAAAGAAGGCTATTAGAAACATCATTGATTATTCGGAGGATTACAGCATGCCTTATTAAATAGGTGTTAATAACAAATGTTTTATGGTAATATTTGTAAATGCCAAAACCTAAAAGCAGAACTGACTTTTTGATAAGATAAATAATTACTGGTATATACATTATAGGTATATATAAGTTAATATAAAAACCTGTGCAATGTCTAATGTGGGTCCCTGATTTATCTTTTAAGCGTGCTTCTAGGTCAAAGCTCAGCTAACACATTGCAACACCATGGAACCTAACAGAGAAAGGGAAGTGTATTCGAGAGCTAAAACTATTGTATAATTGTTGTCTTTTCAATGAATCACTCGTTTTTTTTTTGTTTTGTAATTGGGCTTCTTTATTTTGATTTCTACAATGGAGTGTGTATAGAAGAACCTTTAACGGATTACAGTTCACTTTCAACATAGGCAATTGCCTATATGAAGCTGTTATGTTTAGCAGTGTTATGCCCCGTACACATGATCAGAAAACCAAGAGGAAAACCGAGAACCTGCTCGGTAGCTTTTTCCTCCTACACACGGCCGATTTTCCTGTATGCTCCACCGCAGGCTTTCCCCATAGAAAAACTGCCAGGAAACCTAGCAGGAAAAAATAAAACATGTTCTCATTTTTTCCGCCGGGATTCCCGGCTGTTTTCGTGGCGGGGAAAACTGCCATGGAGCATACGCACGGCCAGTTTTCTCAGCCAAAAGCTGTCATGCCAGTTTTCCAGACGGGAAAACTGGTTGTGTGTACCAGGCATTAAAATAGGAATCATCTGGGCACTCATCAGTGACTCATTCAAGGAATAATCCGAATGTTGAATGTATAGGCTTTATATTAAAAGAGCATCATTAGACTTGAAAAATTAAATGCTGGTCTGTTAGTGAATTTAGAAATACCTGTCTTTGCTTCCTTATTGACTGTGGAGATAACACATTGTTTACTTGTTCCCATCCATTTTTTCTGGTCCTCCCCTTCCAGAAGCCCGATTTGTGGCCATTTTCATTGTTGAGCCCTGACTTAATTTGTACTCATTAGCGTAGCAGTGCTGACAGTCCACTGTATGTCAATAGACAAAGGGAGGAGAGTTCTGACATGCCTCCTGCCTGCATAACCCTTTACTAAACATGACTGTTGAGTTCAGGCAGAGCTCCCTTGACTCTAACCCCCATCTGCAGTGAGGATGTTAGGATGTCTATGAAGGTAGTCTCTCTGACATAACCCCTCTAGCTGACACCACTTGAGCACTGCTCTTGACAAGTGCCTAAGACCAGTGCTGTAAATCAACATTTATTATGCACTTGTCTCAAGTAGAGCAAAATATTTGGACACTAATTCGGGGAGGAAGGAGTGAGCTGTCAACCACACTATCCCTGGATCTACTGCATCAATTGAAGTGGGACAAAATTGAAATGGTGCGACTTGTTCTTTAACAGAGACAGTTGATAGAATATAAAATAGATAGATCAATAGATGATAGATAGACAGATAATTATAAGCATACAATCATGTGAAAAAGTAAACATCCTGTTTGACAAAGCAAACATTAGGTCTTCTTTCAAACATTACCTACAGAGGAAGGTGACATTTAACAAAAAATATATAAGTCCAATGGTGTACTGTGGAAAAAGTAAGTAAAGCCTAAAAAGCTGGTATAGCACCCTTTAGCAGAAGTAACTAATTGTGAGCGTCTTGCACCACTGTCCACCATTTTTTGACATGCTGCCTCCCTCTGTTTGCACCAATACAGCACTTGTCTCAAGCAAGCACTTGGTGCCTAAGACCAGTGTTGTAAATTAATGCTAGTTATGCATTCATCTTGTTCAAAGCAAGGTGGTTGGACAATGACTAGGGGGAGGGGGCTACCTGTTGACCCCATCTCTGGATCTACTGCAGCAATTGAAATGGGACACAACTGAAATGGTGGAACTTCTTAAAAGTCAAGGTAGAAGTCCTTCCTTGCAGTGGAGTTGTGCAGCAATTGAAATGGGACACAACTGAAATGGTGGGACTTCTTAAAAGTCAAGGTAGAAGTTCTTCCTTGCAGTGGAGTTGTGCCCATGCTGCAAGGGTTATATGTCTGTTTAATCTGGGGCAGAGGTCGGCAACCCTTAGCATGCATGCCACTGGTGGCACGCAGCTGCATTCATGATGGTATGTGTAGGGAATCCTGGGAGACCCATCTCTCAGGCCGCTTACACACGACCGGTTTCCTCGACAGAATCCATCAAGAAACTTGGTGGGAGAGCTTTTTTGCAGAGGAAAACGGTCGTGTGTATGCTTTTCATTGAGAAAACTGTCGAGGAACTCGACGAGGAAAAAAGAGAGCAAGTTCTCTTTTTCCTCGACGGGAGTCTCAATTTCCTCGTCGTGTTCTTCGTTGGGCTGGTTTTCGACGAGAAACACGTTGGTGTGTATACTTAGAAATCGGTAAAAGTAGCGTTTGTAATGGAAATAGCACATTTGTCACGCTGTAACAGACTGAAAAGTGAAAATGTCTCTCACCAATCTTTTACCGAACACGCAGTAACATGAGATTAGCAAAAGCAGCCCCAAGGGTTGTGCCAGTGGAATCGAACTTCCCCTGCTGTTGTATGTATTGAAGTCACCGCGTTTGAGAACGAGGAGATTTGGTCTTAACAGTGTGTACGCAAAGACAGCTTGTCAAGTTTCTCGACAAGCCTAACAAGGAACTCGTCGAGGAAAACGATGTGTGTACGAGGCCTTTCACAACAAAGATGGCCGGCGGCTTTAGTCATAGAAAGCAACGCAACATTTTCTTACTGTCTCCCACCTGCTTCAGCTCCCTCCCACTTACATAGAAAGCAGCGCGGATGGTCATGGCCACAGTTATCTCCCTCCGACTTTAGCTCCCACCCACCAGTTTCAGCTCCCACCCTCCTACGTGGAAAGCAATGCAAATGGTTTCCACTGACCTTAGTTTCTGCCCACCCATTTCAGCTCCTGCCCACTTTACTCAGAGTCTGCATTGAGCCTTAATCACTGTGTCCAAAACGCCCAGCTACCTGTGGTTGTGCTCTAGATTTTGACAGGTAATTGAAGGACTGCATCACTCTTTTAGCCTGAGCCTATCAGAGCATTTGCTCACACCCTGAGTCCATTCCTCTGCAGCAGCATTGAAGAGGACCATGGTAGCTTCTCTATGGTTTTGGGACACAACTATCTCTTTGAACAGCCATTGGGAACTACTACTTTATAACCAACAGAAGGTCCAAAGTAGTGGTTACCAAACCCTGTTTTAAAGTAGTACTAAAGTTGTAGGTACCAAGCCATGTTCTAAAGTAGTAATTTCCAATATAAGAAATTGCTACTATAGAACAAGGTTTGGTAACTGCTACTTTTAGAAAACACAGACTAAAGGTCGGTTCACACCAGAAGGCAGTGAGGAAAAAGTGTGCTGCCCTTTCAGTATGCATGTGGGTGCCAATGTATTGTTAATGGTACCCTAAATGCAGATTGCAAACGCATGTTGGTGACGTGTATTTTTGTATGATCCGGTGCAACCTATTTAAATGAATGGACTTGGCTGAGTCTCCTTTCTTCCAGCAAATGGTGCTCACATAAGCTCTTGCAGTAGACTGTCCTTTGGCATCCATATGTTCAAAGCAGGGCTGTGGTCCTTGTATTGGTCTTGATTGTGTCTGGACCATTGGTCTAGCAGTGCAGAGGAGCCTGTCGTCTCAGAGAATTGAGAATATAAAACTGCTTTACCCAGACTCCACAGACATAAATGATCAGTTAACGAGCAAGCACAGCTACACTGCAAGGGGGGTTTTACTTTTTCTAATAGAAGACAAAGAACATTAATAGAAGATACATAGATAGTAAGCTAGATAGATAGATAGATAGTTAGATAGATAGATGGATAGATAGATAGATAGATAGATAGATAGATAGATAGATAGATAGATAGATAGATAGATAGATAGATAGATAGATAGATAGATAGATAGATAGATAGATAGATAGATAGATAGATAATTACATACAAGTATAGGTCATGTTAAAAAGTAAGGACTTTATTTGAAAGGCAAACATTAGATCTTTGAGCATTTGAACAATGCCTACAAAAAAAAAACATTTTGACCGCTTCTTCATGCGGAATTCCTTCAATTGACCAGTGCTTGTGGGTTTCCATGGATGGTATGAGGTTCTTCTTCTAAAATGCTGCATTCTTTTTGTGCCAAACATGTCTACTATAATTATGGCCAAACAAATCTGTCCTTGATTCATTTGTCCACAGCACATTGTTCCTTCCAGAAGGCATGGTGTACTGTGTTGTAAGTAACGGAGTTAAAATAAACGCTGTTACCTAACGCAGCCCCTTTTGAGGGTAACGAGTAATCTACCTGATTACTCGTCCCCTCACGGTAACGCCGTTCCCTTTACTTGGGCGGCGTTACCGCAATTACACGGCCATCCATTATTAAAAAAGCACGCCTCCTCTTCTGACTGTTCTGTGATAGACGGAACACTAATTTTCCCAGCAGAACCTCTGTTTAGTGTTCAGCCTATCACGGATGCCTTCTCATCCTCAGCCTCGGCCTCGGACGAGAGGACATCCTTGATAGGCGGAACACTAAACAGAGGCTCTGCTGGGAAAATTACTGTTCCGCCTATTACGGAACAGCCTGAGGAGGAGGTGCGACTTTTGAATAATGGATGACCGCCGGCTCCCTCTCCCCTCCTCCTCTCTCCCTCACAGTCCAGAGCTGCCGGAGGGGGCCGCCGGCCCGCCGAGTCACCAACAGCACAGCGGGGAGCGGCAATCCCAGCCATGGCACCAAGCCAAGGACGTAGGACGGTAAACACTCCACCACCGAGCGGGCGATTAAATGTAAGTATGTGTGTGGTCTCCACTGGCACCTCAAATCCTGAAAGTCTTTCCGCGCTGTCACTTTGTTCCTGAAACTTTTGCCGAAGTTCAGTGACTGTACTTGGCTACAATTGTCCTGCTTTATCACCAGCCAGTTTAAAAGTAATTTATGTCTCGTAAACTGTACTAGGCTGCAGTTGCCCTGCTTTATCACCAGCCAGTATAAAAGCAAACTAAGTTTTTTTTTTTTTTTTTTAATTACAAAGCTAAAGACATTAATTACCAGGACAGTAAATGCATGCATTAGATCGTAGATGACTGAAGTTCAGTCATCTACGATCTAATGCATGCATTTGCTACTGCACTGGTAATTAATGCCTTTAGCTTTGTAATTAAAAAAAAAAAAATAGTTTGCTTTTATACTGACTGTTGATAAAGCAGGGCAATTGCAGCCTAGTACAGTTTACAACGAGACATAAATTACTTATTTGCCATGAGATTTGTGAAGGCAAGCTCAGAGTAACTAAGTGCCTTCTGTATTGGCTCCTGCATAGCATGAGTGGGGGGATGCAACAACCATTCTATGCATTGCAGAGAAATCCGTGCCATGGCTCCACTGCCTGCACATTTTTTTCTTGATTACTTAGGGGGTCGTCTTATACGCCCAGTCGTCTTATACGCCGGCAAAAAAAAAGTCACAGTTACTTTGCTGAGTAACTAATTACTTTTTCAATGTAGTAACTGAGTCACTAACGCAATTACTTTTTCGGAGAAGAAATTTGTAACTGTAACTAATTACTTTTTTAAAGTAAGATGAGCAACACTGCTGGTGTATGACAAACAATAGCAAACTGTACTCTTGCTTTAAAGTCCATTTTGGACAGTAAAGTTTTTTTCGGGCACACTTCCTATGCAAGTTAGTGTAATCTTTTTATGACTATAGATGCATGCACTTTGACGCTGTTGTAAGAGTTACCTGCTTATCCCACAATAAAATTTGGGGGCTCTTGGAGTATTTTTTTTAGCATCAAATGATGGGCTGAATTTGGTGGTTCAACCAGTCTTGCACAAATTAGCAGTGGTTGAAATCTATTATACTAATTGATCAATTTAAAAAAAATATTGAGTGAACGTTATTGATCACATAATCATAGCCATCCACATCCTTATTTCTGAGAGCTCTATTGATCTTGGCATGAAGACACCTCACACGTCAATAGCAAAGAGAAAACCAGATTCAAATCTTTTGCACCTAATCTGGAACACCCAGTTGCAATTTCCTTGGATGTCAAATGGTTGTAAATGTAAAGATAAAGAACCTTAAAAATTTGATTTTAAAGGAAATTTAAATTGAAAAAATAAAGAAAAAATTGTATATATGAAAATATATTTATTACAAAATAGTTCATAAAAACAATATTCCTATAAAGAGGACCATAAGAAAAAACAAATATGTGTATGCATTGTAAATATTATTATATTGTGTAATATTTACAATGCATATACATATCTGTCTTTTCTTATGGTATGGCAATTTACACTCCAACCTTTATGAGTATATTCATTTCCATGATTGTAAATGTAGTGATTTTCTTACTTTTTTCATGTGACTAATTTGCATTTTCATTCAATTTAATTATGCCAATGAATAAAGCTTGTCAATGTTATGGTTCATGTGTTTAAGTATATTCCCTTTATTTGTAGAAACCGTTTAAATGAAGATCTAATGTTTGCCATTTCAAATATGCTGAAACTGTCAGCAATTTCCATGAGGTTGTACTTACTTTTTCACAAGAATATACATATACTATACATTGGGGTCTATTTATAAAGCAGTGGATGTGACTTTTGCCTGCAGGGAATGTTTGCTGAATGTCAGATTTACTGCTTTATAAATCTGCCCATTTATGTTTCTTGCTTTTGAGAAGATATCCAGAGAAAAACAATGCTCAGTAATACACTTAGAAAGCGTTACACTGTTAAACTATATTTGCTTTTGTGTTAGAAAGAAAAACAATGTTCCATAAAGTTTTGGCCTGTAGTAGTAAATGTAGCTAATATCATGTATGTTAAGGCCAGATGACCATGGACCATTGTGGGATGACGTGCTGAAGTAAGCAAGCAATGGATGGTGTAGTTATAACAAAATCAGATCAGCAAGCGATGACATGAGCAGACCATAATGTTTGTAAACACTGTGTTAATTAATCACAAAGAATCAGTGATGTTTGAGAGAAAACAAGGGAGTTCTTCATCATATCTTATCCTATATTGTAGATCGTTGTTTCTGTAATGTATGCTGTAATGTATGCAATATTGTACTTATTGAGGTCTATTTCTGTTATTTTGTAGCTTCACCTGGCTTGTTCTAATAAAACTGAGATCAAAGAAATATGGTATCTGAAGTTTATAGGATAAGAAGGTTTAGCTATCTGTCCTAGAGACAGAATAATGGCATTGCTTGTTGATAGTAAATTAAAAGCATTAAAAACATTCCTACTGTACCTGTATCGTGTTTTTTCACCTGCATAAGATGTACATTGATCATGTAGTTTTATGATGTAATTTTTTGTAAAATGTTAAATTTCTTTGTCAGCCATTTCTGTTTGTGTTCAAACGTGAGGAATGCAGCAGGACACTGCACTGGTTAATGCATGCCTGCTGTCTGTAGTCTGAGAACAGACATTTCCTGTAAAAAAATATATATCCCACAATCCCTGGGTCCAGTGGCAGCTGGTGCTCAATATTTTGAGGGGGCAGCAAAGAAACCTGGCCCCCTTACTCGCACTACACAACCCCCCTACTTTGGATGGGAAGGCGGCGATCCTTGGCCTTACCCTAGGAGGCTGATGACAAGGTGGTGCTGGAATCAGGGTAGGGGTCATGGAAGCTGGAAGAGGCTGTTGCTACCCCTCTGCCCCTCCACATGCTGCTCCTTGCTGCTTATGACCCTGCAGCTTGCAGAGGGAAGAGCCAAAGCTGTTGCTGCTCCTCCTGGCCGAACAGTAAGTAGGTCCTGAGACACAATTGGCTGTGAGGAGAAGCAGGACCCACTCCCTGATTGGCCGGGAGGAGAAACAGGAAAACATTAGTGAATATTAAATCTCTAATGTCACACAACTGGGTGGGCTTGGGGGCGCAGTGCTCATCAGATTATACTCACATAAACACTGGTGTATCTTTATTTATTAAAGGAATATATACCACTGGCTAATGTACTTTCCGCTGGCTAATGTACATTTTATTTGCCAGGCTTCTGTATGGGTCAAAATATTATTTTTCTTGGTTTCCTCCTCTAAAACCGAGGTACATTATGGTCAGGTGTGAAAAATACGGTGCAAAAAATACAGTAAAAGTTGCCTGTCCCTTCAGCGAATAGGACAAGCTAGATAAATGAATATAACTTCACTAATACCTAGTTAAAGCAACAAAAACATTTGGAAGTGTACAATGTGTTAGGGCTAGGGTTAGGGTTAAGGTTTGGTTTAGGGTTTTCCCTTGAAGAATAGGGCTAGGACTCAGGAATTGGAACAGGGACTTCCCCCAGAGGTCAAAGGTCAGAAAGCAGGTTCCCAGAGGTCAAAGGTCACAAGTGTGGCTTACCCACCCCCACCAAAGTGTACCGCCTACCCCAACTAAGTCAGGGAATGAACAAGTCGGGGAATGAACAAGTCGGGGAAAGCATAAGGCTTTCCCAGGCAGAATTCTGGATATATGGCTTATGAGCACCATGCTATCCATTACTGGCAATGAAGTTTGATCCCTCATGTGTCTGTTCCCTCACGTTATATTCTATAATGGTTCAAGATCCACAATGCTGACACCTCCATGTTCCTACCTTAGTGGGTAGGGTGTTGTAAAGGGATTTGCAGGTTTCAGGGAACAATATGGCTGATCCTTACAGTCAGAAATGCCTGTGCACACAGCCTTTTACTATAAAGGGTTTTCTGGTCATTCACATGACTGGGGTTCTTTTTTTAAACAGTAAATGCAACTACATCAATACATCTGCTGGGACACCAACTCATACCTAAAAACACATAGTTCAAAGCACATAGTTATGAATTTAGTAAACACATTGAGCAACAGAGATTGAATGTTTCCACTCCTTAGTAGATATCAGTCTGTGCAGGATGTAAGAGTAACCCTGTGACAGCATGGCTGAATAATCCCGGTTCCTGTTATATGGATTAAAAGACTTACGATTAAAGCAGCTGTCTCTGCAGGTGGTGAGCATTTGAAAAATAGTGTCTTCACATCATCTTGTTTTGTCAAGCAGCAATGTATATGTGGAGAGGGCCCTGTTTCTAATTATGTTTCTATTTCATTGACATTACCATATTAAATGAAATGTAAAGAATACGTTTATGCATTAAATTTGCTCAAGCGCTATAGATTACTTCCTGCAGCTTATCATTATTATGGTTGATTCATATCTAAAGATTATGATATATTTAGTAAAGTGAAAAAACGTGAGAAAATATAAAAAAAAAATTATGAAGAACAATGGTAGATTTTTGGGGCTTTTTGACTTGTTTGTGTAATGGTAATTCATGTGCTGTGGCAATAGATGGATCAGCACCCAATTACATAGAAAGTACCCAGCACATTGTAGAAGCGATGTGTTTGATAACAAGAGCATCCAGCAGTCAGAAGCACTCACTTTATGTATGGTGTGAAATTGGGACATTATGGTCACCCTAAAGCACCTTTCTTACTGGGGTGGGAGTCGCGCTGACGGTATAGCGGCGCTATTTTTAGCGACGCTATACTGTCGGAATTGCCACGGAATTGCGGTGGTATTTAACCCCCGCTAGCGGGCAAAAAAGGGTTAATACCACCGGAGGCGCATTGCCAGCGGTATTACCGCGGTTTCCCATTGCTTTCAATGGGAAGGAGCGGTGGAGGAGCGGTAAACACACTGCTCCTTCACCGCTCCAAAGATGCGGCTAGCAGGACTTTTGGAGCGGTCCTGCTAGTGCACCGCTCCAGTGTGAAAGCCCTCAGGCGGTATTTAGGTGCTATTTATAATGCTAAAACACCTGAAAAACTCCTCAGTGTGAAAGGGTCTAACAGTGTTTTCTTGTACAGCTGTTTACTTGCACATTGATCAAAATAACTGTCATGTTTTTGAAGATAAGTATACTTAGCTTTGTGATCTGACCCTCAAGTGTTAAACTGCACTGTGGAGTCAGAGCACCAGGCAGAAAATCAAAGCAGGCAGTAGACAGATAACAAAATAAGCTTCTGAGCTGAGTCATTCATAGCCAGGAGCAACATATCAGGAATGGACATCAGAAGACAAATCGTGTTGCACATAGGGTAATCTACCTGGCCAGGAATGAGAATCTAAGCATAAACTTTTTTTTCCAGTTTCTATTAATTTGCTTACCAAAAGCCTGTTTACAGAGCTCAGTAGCACAAGCTGAAATGTACACACACAAGTAAATCAGTCTGCACAGTGACTCATCACCCTCCCCCCTCCATCAAAATGCCATTGTCAAAAATGTCAGTAAAATAAAGCATTGCCTGAAAGTAAATAATAACCACACAATATTTTTTACTTTTTGATTTAATAAATATAATTTTTCTTTCTTTTTAATAAATATAATTTTTATTTTTTTGTCTTTCAATCTTCTTTTATTTGATTTTTAAGCAGAAAAAGTAACACAAACCTGGGAGGTACTCCCACTGGTTTAAAATCAACACATCATACAGCAAGGATATCAACACATATTCTAATTCACAATGTCGTTTCCAGGGAGGAAAAAAAAACAAAAATAAAAACAGTTTGTATATTCCTTATCTCATCATAACTCTCCCTCAACAGCCCAGAGTCTGCTCAATTAATACCCCTTTTAAATCTTAAAATCCATTCCCACACTCCTTTGGGTAACTTAGCCCCCGTCTCTCTGGGTATCCTGTCTCCCCGTGGGGTTGGGGCAATTTTTCCTACCCTTGTTCTGTTCCTCTCTGCTTTACCAACCCACCCCACCCCCTTGTCCGAGGAGAAAAAAAAAGACCCCTCTCCACCACCCCCTCCCCCCCAATCCACAATCATCATCTCCCTCCCCGTCGCACCCCCCCGGTGCCGGCTCCCTCCATCAGTTCGCATCTATCAAGGCCTTCCCCTCCTCCATATATCTAAACACGTTCCACTCTGCCCACGTTTCCAAATACCACTTCCGTTTTTTTGCCTTCAAGTCCATACCAAGTTCTCCATTCTATTCAAGTCTTCCACTCGGTTAAGCCACATCCTTACAGTTGGTGGCTGTGACTGTTTCCACATCCATTTTAAGAAATGACAGACTACAGATTTTCTATATTGCCTAACCGACATCTCCGTATCCTGCAGCAGATAGAAAGACCACTCTTCTGGTAGTTGCTCTTCACTGAATTTTTGCACTATTTCTCGGACCTTTGTCCAAAAACTTAAAATCTTAGGACAGGCCCAAAGGATGTGCATTAGGGTTCCTCCTGTCCTCCAACATCTGTCTGACATATCTGGGTAACACCTATTTAGTACTACAGGAGTGCGATACCACTGAGATAAAATCTTAAAATTCATCTCTTGTGTCTTCACACACACAGATGATTCAAATATATTCCGGAGTATCTTATTATTTTGCTGTTCTGTAAAGGGTCTTCGCAGCTCAAGCACCCATTTGTTAAAAAAGGGTATTTGAGAGCCCTCTGCAGGTACGTTCATTATGCCGAACCATCCCACTCCCACTACAGTACCTCTCAAACGGGGGGTCAATCTGCGCTAGTATCTAGCTGGGGACTTCAAAGTATCCAAAAAATGTCGCAGCTGTAGGACCCTCCAGAAATCCAATTGGTAGGGCAACACACCTATTAACATCTCCTGCATAGTATTCCATGTTCCCTCCTTCAGAAAGTGAGATGCTTGAAACAGCCCCTGTTCTATTAGTCCACTAAATGATCCCTTCAACAATCCTGATTCAAACTGCGGGTTCCCCAAGATTGGAAAAAGCGGTGATTTCACTGTTGACAGTTTCCCCTTCAAAAATAACCTGTGGGCCATTTGAAGAGTAGGGCCTATCAGCGGGTGCTTTTTAATGTCTGTCGGTAACTCCCTGTAGCACCATGCTGCTTGATGAAGCATACTGCCACATTGGTCTTGCTCTAGCCCCGGCCATATCTTTTCTCCAGTATTTCTACTCCAGTCGTTCAGCCGGCACAATAGTATGCTAAAAAATATAGTATGCTAAAAAAAAAATGTTATGCTAAAAAAAAAAATCCTCAGTTTATGCCGATACGTATTCTACATATTTATGGTAAAAAAAATTGCAATAAGCATATATTGATTGGTTTGCGTAAAAGTTATAGTGTCTACAAAACAGGGGATCGTTTTATTGCATTTTTATTTTTTACTAGTAATGGCGGCGATCTTCGATTTTTATTGTGACCGTGACATTGCGGCGGACATATCGGACACTTTTGACACATTTTTGGGGCTATTCACATTTATACAGCAATTAGTGCTAAAAAACTGCACTGATTACTGTGTAAATGTGACTGGCAGGGAAGGTGTTAACACTAGGGGGTTTGAAGGGGTTAAATATGTTCCCTAGTGTGTGATTCTTACTGTAGGGGGAGGGGACTCACACGTGGAGGAGACTGATCAATGTTCCTCTGTACTGGGAACACACATCGGTCTCCTCATCTCTGACAGGACGTGGATCTATGTTTACACACACAGATCCACACTTCTGCCGTGATCACAGGCAATCTTGCGTGCCCGGCGGACATCGCGGCCGGGAAGCCCAGGACGTCATATGACAACCACCTGGAGGGAGACAAGTTTCCTGCCGACATCATGTTACCATGGCTCGGTAGAGAACTTTAAATATGTATTAACGTTAACATTAAAGGGAAGATTGTATATACAGTTGTGTGAAAAAATTTGCCCCCATCCTGATTTTTTTTTTTTTGCATATTTCTCACACTTACACAATTCAGTTCATCAAACTAATTGTAATATTACTAAACATAGATAGATGTCTTGCAAGCTACCAATAAAGCGTGTCCAATTTTTTTCTTTAAACGTAAGACAACCAATCTACAGCCACTAAGCATATTCACACTCCAATATACTGTGTATAAAAAAAATAAAAATAAACAAATGCAGCGCTATGTGATATATCACTCACTCAGGTGAAAAAATATATATATAATTGCTGTGAGCAATGCGTGAGTGAATGTTGGAGCAACTTGAATTCCCAAACAAAGAATAAAATGACAGACTGACCCCTCACCCCTTCAACCTCTGCAATGATGTCTATTTCCCAAAGACAACCTCTGGTTATGATGCTAAGCATGTGCACTCAAGTTATTTGGTTGACCATGGCAAGGCCTGTTCTGAGTGGAACCTGTCCCGTTAAACTGATGTATGGTCTATCGTCTTGGCCACCGTGCTGCAGCTTAATTTCAGGGTCTTGGCAATCTTCTTATAACCTAGGCCATCTTTATGTAGAGCAACAATTATTTTTTTCAGATCCTCAGAGAGTTCTTTGCCATGAGGTGCCATGTTGAACTTCCAGAGACCAGTATTAGAGAGGGGGAGCGATAACACCAAATTAAACACACCTGCTCTCCATTCACACCTGAGACCTTGTAACACTAAAGCCGTGTACACACAATCAGTTTTTCCGATGGACTGTTTTCATTGGACAAACCGACCGTGTGTGGGCACCATTGGTCTTTTTTCCATCGATGCAAAAAAATAGAGCATGTTTTAAATTGTTCCTATGGATAAAAAAATGATAGGAAATCCAGATCGTCTGTGTGAAACTCCATCGGAGAAAAATCCATGCATGCTCAGAATCAAGTCGACACATGCTCGGAAGCATTGAACTTCGTTTTTTTAGCTCGTCGTGGTGTTTTACGTCACCGCGTTTTGGCACGGTGGGAATTTAGTCTGATAGTGTGTATGCAAGACTGATGAAAGTCAGCTTCATTGGATAACCGATGAAAAAATCCATCGGATTCGATTCCATCAGAAATACGATCGTGTGTACAGGGCATAAGAGTCACATGACACCGGGGAGGGAAAATGGCTAATTGTACCCAATTTGGCATTTTTCACTTAGGGGTGTACTCACTTTTGTTGCCAGCGGTTTAGACATTAATGGCTGTGTGTTGAGTTATTTTGAGGGGACAGCAAATGTACACTGGTATACAAGCTTTACACTCACTACTTTACATTGTAGCAAAGTGTCATTTATTCAGTATTGTCACATGAAAAGATATAATAAAATATTTACAAAAATGTGAGGGGTGTACTGACTTTTGTGAGATACTGTATATGGTCCTTAGTGTGTTAAAACTTGACCTTACAAAATTCTAATTGGGATACTCCATCTGCCTGTTGTAAATGACCCCTGGTGGACCTCATAATGTCTACAGGATCCCAGGAGATATGTATAGTAAAGCAAACAAAGATAGTATGACAACTAGTGATGAGCGGAATACGCCATATTCGATTTTGCGATACTTCGCAAATATTTTGAAGAATATTCGCGAATATTCGTGATATTTTATAAAAAAAAAAATGCGAAATTTCGCCAATGCGAAATTTCGCTAATGCGAAATTTCGCTATTTTTTTTTATATATATATATTTTTTTATATATATATTTTTTTTATATATATGCGAAATTTCGCTATTTTTTTTTATATATATAAAAAAAATAAATTTTTTTTAATTGCGGAATTTCGCTAATGCGGAATTTCGCTATTTTCGCTATTTTTTTTTTTATATATATATTTTTTTATATATATATTTTTTTTATATACTGTATATAAAAAAAAAAATTGCGGAATTTCGCTAATGCGAAATTTCGCTATTTTTTTTTTTATATATATATATTTTTTTATATATATATATTTTTTTATATATATAAAAAAAAAAATTGCAAAATTTCGCCAATGCGAAATTTCGCCAATGCGAAATTTCGCAATTTTTTTTTTTTATATATATATTTTTTTATATATATATTTTTTTAATATATATATATATATAAAAAAAATGCGAAATTTCGCTAGTGCGAATGCGAAATTGATTGTGAAATTGATTGCGAAATTTGAAAAAATACGAATATTCGAAATAGCGAATATTCGCCGCAATATTCGAGTTATTCGCGAATACTCGAATATGCAATATTCGTAGCGAATATTCGCAATGCGAATATTCGTGAGAAACACTAATGACAACACCATAGAATGAAAACAGCACATACCAGGGGCCTATAAACCATAGATACATGATACATGAAAGACACATAAATAGACAAGGGTCATAGTAGAAGGTACAGTAAACATATATTGCTATGGTGCTATTCTAATGTCTTGTAGATCTTAGAATTGTTTAAACATGCATCGACCTAAACTAGTGACAACGAGTAATTTGTGAATCTCATAGAATGCATTTTGTTTAATCAAATTTATTATATATTTTTATATTTACACAAGTTCCACTCACAACACATAGATAGCATTATCATAAATATCCATTCTAAGGTTAGATTATTCCCAAAACATAGCTCAAGATCTTCCTCTCTAATTCATGACAGCTAAATAGAAAAAGACAATGATAAGAAACAGAGAGAGAAAGGCAGATAGGAATACCAAAATCCTGAGTACAGTGGTACCTCAGTTTAAGAGTAACTTGATTTGATAGCATTTTTGCGGTTTGCGGTTTGCGAGTGTTGACTCGCAAGACAAGCAGAATTCAAGATAAATAGGCCTGCAGTACCTCAAGTGTCCTCGGACCTTTTTGCCGTTTTTCGACGCTCTCTGGCGCCCCCCACCTATTGTCTGCATTCAGTATTGCATCCCATCCCAAGTCAATGCGGAACAAATTATTTGCGTTTCCATTGACTTCAATGGGAAAACTCGTTTTGATATGCAAGTACTTTGGATTACTTGGAAGGGATTATGCTCATAATCCAAGGTTCAACTGTAATTGTAGTAGTTTCTTAGTGCTGTTGAGTGTTCCTAATAGACATATGCCCAAGAACAAAAAAACAGAAAAAAGAGAGAGAGAAAAAATTAGGGGAAAAAAAACAGAAAACACATACAGACATATACATACCTAAACAAACCTACTCATTCCTCTGGAAAGCCCCCTCCTGACTATCAACTACACCATGTCACGTCTACTAAGCCCAATCAAATCCAAATCATGCTCAATTTCACAGATAGAATCTCAGGATGTCCGAGTTCAGGAACTCGATCCAAGGTAACCACACTTCCATAAACTTATAATAGTGTCCCTGAGTACTTCCCGTTATTTCCTCCATTGGGCCAGATTCAGGTAGATGGGCGCTTCTTTACTTTGGAGTAACGCTTCTCATTTACGTTACTCCGCCGACACTTTCGGCGCAAGTACTGTTATTCACATAGCACTTGCGCGTAAACTTGCGCCAGAGTAACAATAATGCGCTGGCGTAACCCGACGCAAGTGGAAGTGGGTGTGATCATATGTAAATGATGGGCGGAGCCCAGCGCAGAGGCTTACGTTCAGCGCATCATCCACGGAGCATGCGCAGTAAGTGAGGCTTCACTCGGCCCCCTGTGCGCATGCTCACAACTTCTGTCGGCACCACTTCACGGGAAACGCCAGCGCAATGTGTTCCGTTGCGCGTATAAAAGCGCCAGCGGAAGCGCCATTCCGGCGCAAAAGTATTTCCGTTTCCCCCTACCCCAGGGAATATACTTTTGCTCTGTTATGGCTGCTCCCGCTACCCCTAAAGAGAGGAGGAACCTCAATTTTAATGCCCAGGAGGTCTCTGTGGTCATCTCAGCTATGGAGGCTTACAATGATTTCCTGCATGGGAAGAAAAGTAGGAAGACCACCCGGGAGAGGAAGCAGGCCATCCTGGACACCATTGCTGGCAGGGTGAATGTCTTGGGGTACTCCACCCGGACTGCTGGTGATATCCAGAAAAAGATAAATGACCTGCGGCGCAAGGTCCGTGGCAAGGTGGCCACCATTCGGAGCCATGAGCGGGGCACAGGTGGTGGACCCACATGTCCGGTCAGTCTGACCACAGAGGAGGAGGTGGTCGCCCGCTGCCTGGAGAGGGAGCAATTGGAGGGGGTACCAGGCTATGATTCTGTGGAGGAAGGCTCCAGGACAGGTAAGTGTTTTTTATCCCCTATTTGGTGTGTTGCATGTGGGGGGGGGAGGGTACATGTGCCAAGTGTGTGGGACCACCAACATGTGTCTGCTTTGTGTCATCCACAGATGACGGAGCTGGGCCATCATCTGTCGGCGGCTAGTCCACCCCATCCCCCCAACGGCACCCAGTGCCTGTGCCCCTGGGTGGTGAAGACACCGAGGTGGAGGAGGAGAGTGCCCACACCACACCTGCAGAGGTCGTTGAGGAGGAGCCTGTTGGGGCAGAGCAGGACTTTATTTTAGTGTTGGAGGAGTCCTCCTCTTCTGCAGGACCCTCTCAGATCCCCTCCCCCATTATAGGAAGCCCCTCAAGGGCGACTCCATCCCCCCGGGGACAAACATCTACTGGCCCCAGGAAGGCCACCCATAAGACCAGGGGTGTGTCTGATCTGGTCCAGGACCAGGTGGCGAGGGATCACGCCAGGCAGACCCAGCAAATGGGGGACATAGTTGGGCACCTGGACAGAGTGGCTGACAGCCTATGCTCCGTGGCCCAGATTTCTTCGGCAGTGCAGGATGTGAGCTGCAACTGCGCTGCAGTGGTGACCAGTCTGGGGGAGGTGCAGGGTGACATAAGGGACCTCACTGCAGCCGTCCAGGCAAACACTGCTGCCATCCGGGACCAGGGGAGGCTGAGTCGGCGGGCCCAGCATTATCAGGTCACCCGGCAGCTCAGGATGCAGGCCCAGCAGCTCAGGGTGCAGGCCCAGACCAGTGCGTACCTCGGCCGGATTGCCGTGGCCTTGGAGGGCAGGCAGGCCACACCTGCCAGGAGTGGCCCACCCGGGAATCAGCCACCTCCAGATGCCCCCCACCCCCACCCACTCCATCCAGGCAGCTGAGGAGCCAGAGAGGGGCCGCCAGAAGAAGCCCCCGGCATCCCAGATACTATTTTTTTATTTTTATTTGATTGATGCTCAGGACATCAGTTTTTTTTTTTTTCTGAAATGCTCAGGTTATGAGATTTTTCATTTAATCTTAATGCTCAGGTTATGAGTTATTTTATTTGTGATTATGCTCTGGATATGAGATTTTTTTTTTTTTGATACTGCACACGTTGCAGTGTGAATGGTGTGTGAATGTGAGGGGGTGGCACTCCTGCCAGTAAGGGGTGTCACCCTCGGCCGTGGTGGTGAAGTTAACCCCACGGCTGCGTGAATGACGTGTGAAAGGTGTATGATTGGACAGCGACATCATTGGGGCCTTGAAGCTGGCGTTGCTGCTCCCAAGTCCTACATGCTGGACTTGGGCTAATCCAATGCGATGTGGATGTGGTGTGTGTGATCTAGGGACATCAGTGGTGTGCATGCATGCATTGTCTGTGTGATTAATGTGTTGGTTTATTGTCCAAAGATGCCTACAGCGAGGACCCTCCTGACTGCTCTTCCATCAGCTGAATGGGTCTCCTCTGGCAAGGGGGGGCTGTCTGGTTCGGGGGTCAGGTCATCACGCATGTCAATCTGCAGGCCTTTTCTCATGGCAAAGTTGTGCAGAATGCAACATGCACCGATGATCTGACACACAAAGGTAGGGGAATACAATAGGGTCCCCCCAGACTTATCCAGGCATCGGAAACGGGACTTCAGGAGCCCAAATGTTTGCTCCACCACTGCACGGGTTTTGATGTGTGCTTCATTGTATTTTCTCTCTCCTCTGGTTTGGGGGTTTCCGGAAAGGAGTCATGAGATGGGGTCCCAGTGCATATGCAGAGTCACCTGTAAGGGAAAAGACAGGAGGATGTTAGTCATGCATGTGCCACTTGTGATGTGAATCATGGGAGGGGATAGTCATGCCTGCCACCCATGTCACTCACCAACCAGCCAGCTGTCCCCATACATGTTCTGCTCGAATTCTGCTGGGATGGGACTCTGACGGTATATGAAGCTGTCATGGCTGGACCCGGGGTGTTTGGCACGGACGTGCCATATGAGGCGTTGGGTATCGGTTATCACCTGTACGTTGATGGAATGCCAATGCTTCCGATTGCGGTATATGTGCTCTGTGGCACTGGGGGGCTGAAGGGCCACATGTGTGCAATCAATGGCCCCCACAGTGCGTGGGAATCTGGCAATGCTGTAGAAATCTGTCGTTGCTTTCAGCCGCAGCTCCTCAGTGGTTGGTCTGATGAACTGGTTGGACATGCGTCTGAGGATTGCGGGGACAACCTGGTGCACACATCTGCTTATGGTGGACTGTGACATCCCAGCCACCACTCCACTTTTACGCTGGAATGATCCACTTGCTAGGAAATGTGTTGCCAGTACCTTCACCAGTGGCTGCACTGCTTGTGAGCGGTGTGTTGGGCTGGTGATGTTATTCTGCAGGGTTGTGGTTAGTTCAAGTATTGCATCTGGGCTGAATCTGAAGAGGCGATACACCTCCTCATCCCCCATGCCAAAGAGGCTCATGCGCGTGCGGTATATCCTCTCACGTGCCCGCCTCCTCCGTACCGGGGGACCCAGTACTAGTGCTAGGACCGCGACTGCCCCTGGCATGTTGGCACACAGAGGTGTTGTCCTTGCAAGTGTGGTTGTTCATCTTGCTAGTTTCGTCGGTAACGCTGCTGCTGTAGCTGCTCTCCTGCTGACCTGTGGCTGTCTGGAGTAAAGATAAAGCAGCTATTTGTAGAAATAACTTTGCGCCGGACGGACGAGATACGTGCGGCGCATGTAACCAGCGTATGGTGCTAATCCGTTCGCGAATCGGGAAATCTCCCTCATTTGCATATTTGCAGGGGAAATCAATAGGCGCCACTGATGCGCCAAGCGAAATTATGCGCTGACGAGACTCTGGCGTCGGAAAGTTAAGCCGATCGGAAAAAGCCAGTTTTCTGTCGCATCTAGTTTGGTGGGTACGGCCACATAGATACGACGGCGCATATTCACAGTTACGCGGCGCATATCGAAATACTCCAGCGCAAGTCTTGCTGAATCTGGCCCATTCTTTTTAATTATTTAATTTAGTTAAGTTACAACCAAAAACGTAAATGTATTTTATTGTGATAACCAACACAAAGTGGCACATAATTGGGTAGTGGAAGGAAAATGATAAAAGGTTTTTCAAAATTTTCACAAAAAAATATGTGAAAAGTCTAGCGTGCACTTTAAGCCTCCTTTACTCTAAAATCTATTGGAAACAATTGCCTTCAGAAGTCATCTAATTAGTAAATAGAGTCCACCTGTGTGTACTTTAATCTCAATATAAATAATACAGCTGTTCTGTGAAGCGCTTGAATGTTTCTTAGAGAACCTTAGTGAACAAACAGCATTATGAAGACCAAGGAACACACCAGACATGTCAGGGATAAAGTTGTGGAGAAGTTTAAAGTAGGGTTAGGTTTTTAAAATAATATCCCATTTGCAAAGGAACGGCGAAACCAAATGTGGATTAGAGTGCTGCTCACCCCTTAATAGGTAAAGAGGTAGGTGGTCGAGAGTCCAAATTAAGATACGGCACCTCATCCCTTGATAGGTTGTGAGGAAAGTGAGGGAGGGGTGGGATTATTTTGGTGCCAAAATAGAGACCAAACAAGGCATATATATAAAAATAGAAAAATGTAATAGGTACATATGAAAAAAGACAGTAAACACAAAAATAATAATATTGGTTCAATCACAGTTATTGTGGGAGCAATATTTGAAAATACATGTCAGAGGTCAGATCTTCCCTACTAGTTTCGCCAATCCTTTGGCTTCATCAGGGGTTTTATGATGTGACTTTTCACAGAAAAGCTCCTAAACTGCCAAGGGAACCATGTGAAGAAACCACAAATTACCTAAGATCAGGTCCACCACAGGGGGCCCACTAGAGGGTGGTTATCTGTAGAGTTTGCGGCTGGATGTGAATAAAGAAAAAAGGGAATTTATTGTGACTGCAAGGACGCTGGAGGTTCTGCTTGTGTAGGTATTTATTGATTATGCAATGTAGTCAAATTAATAAAGCAAGCCTCAAAAGGAGCTTTAAAGTGGAGGGTTGTTTAATTCAGCAGCAGCAAAGTACGGCAGCACATGAGATATTTGGACAAAGGAAAAGTAAAATAATTCAATAGGGAGTGTTGAAAATGTTATAATTTATTAAAAACAAATAAATTACAGGATAAGAAACCCATCTGATAAACATCAGAATGTGGACTCCAAAATGTTGTTTATAAACATGTAGGTACAATCAATAAATATAGATAAATATAGCAGTATAATGGTTTAACCTATGCGCAAAGACCCCAATGCATTTCGATCCTTATGCTGGTGTGGGTCTTCTTCAGGGGGAGGGAAGTTTGCAGGCATAGGTTCTACAAAAAAAATGTACATAATGATGAAATTGGTTTAAAACAAACAACCAACAAACAAGCATATATGTATTATATTACTACGTATATAGTCATTATTAGAGACATTAATCCAAAAGCATATAATTACCGAGGTGGATGTCGAGAACCAGGATCGGTGACCCAATATGGACCATGCCGACAGGAGCAGGAGACTCCCAAGGGACGCCCAGGAAAAGGGAAGGTCAAGATGGAAACATAGACCAAGCTGTGGGATAGGTGAACAAACCCCCAGGCCTACGAGAGGTCGCAACCACGGACCCCACACTGGACCGAAGGGGGGGGCAGACAGGGCGGGACGGAGGGAAGACTGGCCAGATTAAGTGGAAACATGCCGCCCAAGCAGGAACAAACAACCCTAAGGGGAGAAAAAATACCCCATCATACGGCAAGTTGCAACCTAAATGGTAATTCAAACAGATAGTCAACAGGTGGAATGAAAACAAAGGGTGTGTAAGGCAAGGTGAGAAGTGGGTGAATTAAACATGTGAGAGGGTGGTATTAAGGATAGTGTGAATGGGGATGTCAGCAAGTGAGGTGAAAAGGAGATGTGAATGAGAAGATAAGAAAAGAATGCATGAGTTAGAGTGTTATTATTGATTATGAATTAGTTAAAAGTACAGGTGAGTGATCAAATGTGAAAATGTGAAGATGAAGAGTGCAGATTTAGAAGTGTGGGATGTGACTGAATGGATGTAGTGCAAAAAGTTGGGCAAGTACAGAGTGAAACATGACCAAATGACAGTCCAGGTAATCCTTTTTCCCCTTTTTTTCTTTTCTTTTGTGTTTTTTTATAATTATATTTATTTTTTGATTTAAAAAAAATGTAATAAATTAAATAAAAAATTCCCACTTTCATCTCATCACCACACACACCATCACACTCACTTTTTACCTCCCATTTGGTCATTCTTCACTCTGTACTTTCCCAGCTTTTTGTGCTGCATCCATTCAGTCACATCCCACACTAAATCTGTACTCTTCATCTTCACATTTTCACATTTGATCACTCACCTGTACTTTTAACTAATTCATAATCAATAATAACACCCTAACTCATGCATTATTTTCTTATCTTCTCATTCACATCTCCTTTTCACCTCACTTGCTGACATCCCCATTCACATTATCCTGTACACCACCCTCTCACCTGTTTAATTCACCCACTTCTCACCTTGCCTTACACACCCTTTGTTTTCATTCCACCTGTTGACTATCTGTTTGAATTACCATTTAGATTGCAACTAGCCGTATGATGGGGTATTTTTTTCTCCTCTTAGGGTTGTTTGTTCCTGCTTGGGCAGCGTGTTTCCACTCCATCTGGCCAGGCTTCCCTCCGTCCCACCCTGTCTGCCCCCCCCCCTTCAGTCCAGTGTGGGGTCTGTGGTTGCGACCTCTCGTAGGCCTGGGGGTTTGTTCACCTATCCCACAGCTTGGTCTGTTTCCATCTTGACACTCACTTTTCCTGGGTGTCCCTTGGAAATCTCCTGCTTCTGTCAGGATGGTCCATATTTCGTCACCGGTCCTGGCTCTCGACATCCACCTCGGTAATTATATGCTTTTGGATTAATGTCTCTAATAATGACCATATACATAGTAGTATAATACATATATGCTTGTTTGCTGGTTGTTTGTTTTAAACAAATTTCATCATTATGTACATTTTTTTATAGAACCTATAGAGCCTGCAAACTTCCTTCCGCTTTGGAGTCCATATTCTGATGTTTATAAGATGGTTTTCTTACCCTGTAATTTATTTGTTTTTAATAAATTATACAATTTTCCACACTCCCTATTAAATTATTTTACTTTTATAGCTGCAACTCAAAACCCCTAGGGGTACTTTTCCTTTTTCCAAATAAAAAAATATCCCAAGATTTGAACATCTCACGAAACATAATCCGAAAATGGAAAGAGTATGGCAGAACTACAAACCTACCAGGACATGGCCATTCACCTAAACTGACAGGCCGGTCAACGAGAGCAATAATCAGAAAAGCAGTCACGAGGCTCATGGTAACTCTGGAGGAGCTGCAGAGATCCACAGCAAAGGTGGGAGAATCTGTCCACAGGACAACTATTAGTTGTGTATTCCAAAAATCTGGCTTTTATGGAAAAGTGGCAAGAAGAAATACATAGTTGAAAGAAAGCCATAAGAAGTTCTGTTTGCAGTTTGTGAGAAACCATGTGGGCGATACAGCAAACATGTGGAAGAAAGTGCTCTGGTCAGATTAGACCAAATTGAACTTTGGCCCAAAAGCAAAACGTAAATGTATGGTGGAAAACAAACCCTTCACATCACCCTGAACACATCATTCCCACCGTGAAACATGGTGGTGACAGCATCATGTTGTGGGGATGCTTTACTTCAGCAGGAACAGGGAAGCTGGTTAGAGTTGATGGGAAGATGGATGGAGCCAAATACAGGGCAATCTTAAAAGAAAACCTGTTAGAGTCTGAAAAAAACTTGAGACTGGGGCAGAGGTTCACCTTCCAGCAGGACAATGACCCTAAACATACAGTCAGAGCTAAAATGAAATGGTTTAGATCAAATCATATTCATGTGTTAGAATGGCCCAGTCAATGTCCAGACCTAAATCCAAATGAAAATCTGTGGCAAGACTTGCAAATTGCTATTCACAGATGCTTTCCATCCAATCTGACAGAGCTAAAAGTGGATTGTAACAGACTCGGACCCTCTTATGTCTAAAATCATCCTATGTCCACTAGGGGCATAGGATGACTGAGAAATTGTATCTTGGACTACCTGAGATGGAATTATTATGTAATTATTATCCACAATATATTCCAGGATATCTGTAAAGAACTATTTACTGGTTGTTGATTCGGAACCCAACGGGTTAATTGTAATAGTGACTCATTCATACTGTTAGATGCTAATGCCGTCACCTCCAGCCATCTGTCTGTTCTCTGTGCTAATTGACCCTGCTATTGTGCGAAGATGTCCTGTGTTTACACTTATGATAATGTGTATTGTATAGCAGGTGAGCGGAGACGGGATGTCTACTCTGAAAGGTCATATCTCGGAGTCACCTTGTTTGGGTAAATGATTAGTTAATTCGCTCATGTTAATTTATGTTCTGGTTACTTTCCTCTTTAAACTGTATATAAGGTTGCATTCTTGGTTCTATTAAACACTCCGGCCCAGATTCAGAGAGAATTGGATTCTCGTAGCGTATCAGAAATACACTACGCCGCCGTTTCTTACCTGGCTCTACGTGGAATCCAGGTAGATTTTGTCCAGTAAACGACGGCGGCGTAGTGTATTTCTCCCGTCGCAATCCATCTAGACGAGTAGGGGGCGTGAAGGATTTAAAATAGGCGCGTTCCCGCGGCGAGCGAACTGCGCATGCTCCATTCGCAAATTTCCCGCCGTGCATTGCGCGAAATCACGTCGTTACGTCATTCGTTGTTTGAGTAGCGTCGTTTACGGACATTTCTATTCCCGAACGAGTTACGCAAAAAAAAAAAAAAAAAATCGAATCGCGGGAACAACGGGGAACCAACGGCCATACTTAACATGGGTTACGCACCGTTAGACCAGCAAAAAGCTGGTCTAACAGTACGTAAAAAAAAACAGACGTAAGCGATCGCGAAGACCGCTCGTATCTTCGTGGATCGCTGTAAAAACACATTTGCATATCCCGACGCATCAAAACAACGCAAACTCCTCCCAGCGGCCGCAAATATATCGCAGCGTAGATCCGAATGTTTACGAAGACGTAAGCCTCTCGGATCGAAGCCCGAAGCCGCCGTATCATGGTTTGAGGATTCAAACTAGTGATACGGCGCGCGAAATTTGAAATTACTCCTGTCTAACACCAGTTAGACAGGCGTAATTGCTTTATGAATCTGGGCCTCCATGTTTAGAACACAAACAAGTCTTGTCTCGTTGTGAGAGTGAGAGCAGCTGGAATATCTGATATCTATATTCATACTGATAGAAAGCGGTATATGACGGAAGCACTCAAGCGGAGTGTGGGACATTCCGTTACATGGATGTAAACCCGATTCATGAAACTTGAGCTGGGCACATATATCTGCAATATTTTGTTATCTCTCTTCAATGAGCTAAGTCCCATAGCTCTCTCCTGAACTGTTCCTCTGTTATCAGCCTGAGAACTCCTGACAAATTCTTGGACACTTTAGACAAAAGCAGCCTGAATCTTCATTCTAGGGAGGTTGCTAAAATAGATTAGTAGGGAGCAGGTCCTATTACAAAAAACCTCTGAGAGTCTCTGCCTATGATGAGAGGGGGTGTGTGCCTTTCCTCATAACAGCAATGTTAGCTATCTTGGCTGTATGCCCAGACATCACACTCTGTGTTAAACAGGATGAGCAAATCTCCTAACATGATCTCCACTTTCTAAACCGTATATAAACTTGAAGACAGCAGATATACATGTAGAACCTGTGTAGGGAGATTCGGTTCATCCCTGTGTATCATCTGTGGCTGTTCACTTCACTGGGTGTATTGAGGGTTTACATCCACTTTAAGCCATTTTGCAAAGAAGAATGCGTAAAAATGTCACTCTCCAGATGTGCAAAGCTGGCAGAGACATACCCAAAAAGACTTGCAGCTGTAATTGCTGCAGAAGGTTGTTTATATGATTGAAGACATGATTGAAGACATTAGGGTCCCATCTCAGGATAAACATATTTTTTCCAAAAAAGTCCTCCAATATTGTAGTCCAATCCAATACTCAAAATAACATTACATTACCCATTTACCCGAGATCTATGCCATCCTCAGCTTACCCAGCTTCATCCTCCACAATATCAAATACAAATGCATTTTTCATTACCAGTGACTTGTGTCCTTCCATAGTTACCTCTTTTGCAACTGCTGCCTCCATCACCATCAATAATGAGGCTTATAACCCCAAGCTCCCCTCACCCACCATTGCAATTGATATACAAATCTGTGGTTTCAATAGCTGTGACATACCTTCAAATTCATCTTCACTCTCTTTTTTAGAGAACAGCTCCCGTCCAAAACACAGACTAAAAAGAAAATACACAGACTAGGGTGTAAGGGTGGAATAGGAAATCCAACAATAAGTGCCAAATAACAGGAACTGTGAGGCTGGGTTCACACCTATGCGAATTGGTTGCGGTTTCAACCGCATCCAAAACGCAGAACATTTCTAAAGACATTGGGCCAGATTCAGAAACACTTGCGCTGGAGTATTTCGATATGCGCCGCGTAACTGTGAAGATGCGCCGTCGTTTCTATGTGCCCGTACCCACCAAACTAGATGCGCCCGAAGACGCGCCATTTGCGACCGGCGGAACGTTCCGACGCCAGAGTATCGTCAGCGCATAATTTCGCTGGGCGCATCAGTCGCGCCTATTGATTTCCCCTGCAAATATGCAAATGAGGGAGATTTCCCGATTCGCGAACGGATAAGCACCATACGCTGGCTACATGCGCCGCGCGTATCTCGTCCGTCCGGCGCAAAGTTATTTCTACAAAAGGCTGCTTTATCTTTACTCCAGACGGTCAGAGGTCAGCAGGAGAGCAGCTACAGCAGCGTTACCGACGATAGGAGCTAGCTGAACAACCACACTTGCAAGGACAACACCTCTGTGTGCCAACATGCCAGGAGCAATTGTGGTCCTCGAACTACTGATGGGTCCCCCGGAACGAAGGAGGCGGGCACGTGAGAGGATATACCGCACTCGTATGAGCCTCTTTGGCATGGGGGATGAGGAGGTGTATCGCCTCTTCAGATTCAGCCCAGATGCAATACTTGAACTAACCACAACCCTGCAGGATGACATCACCAGCAAGACACACCGCTCACAAGCAGTGCAGCCACTGGTGAAGGTCCTGGCAACACTTCATTTCCTTGCAAGTGGATCATTCCAGCGTACAAGTGGAGTGGTGGCTGGGATGTCACAATCCTCCGTGAGCAGATGTGTGCACCAGGTTGTCCCTGCAATCCTCAGACGCATGTCCAACCAGTTCATCAGACCCACCACTGAGGAGCTGCGGCAGAAGGCAATGACAGATTTCTACAACATTGCCAGATTCCCACGCACTGTGGGGGCCATTGATTGCACACATGTGGCACTCCAGCCCCCCAGTGCCACAGAGCACATATACCGCAATCGGAAGCATTGGCATTCCATCAACGTACAGGTGATAGCCGATGCCCAACGCCTCATATGGCACGTCCGTGCCAAACACCCCCCGGGTCCAGCCATGACAGTTTCATATACAATCAGAGCCCCATCCCAGCAGAATTTAACCAGAACATGTATGGGGACAGCTGGCTGGTTGGTGAGTGACAAGGGAGTCAGGCATGACTATCCCCTCCCGTGATGCACAACAGAAGTGGCACATGCATGACTAACATCCTCCTGTCTTTTCCCTTACAGGTGACTCTGCATATGCACTGGGACCCCATCTAATGACTCCTTTCCGGAACCCCCAAACCAGAGGAGAGAGAAAATACAATGAAGCACACATCAAAACACGTGGAGTGGTGGAGCAAACATTTGGGCTCCTGAAGTCCTGATTCCGCTGCCTGGATAAGTCCGGGGGGACCCTATTGTATTCCCCTACCTTTGTGTGTCAGATCATCGGTGCATGTTGCATTCTGCACAACTTTGCTATGAGAAAAGGCCTGCAGATTGACATACGTGATGACCTGACCCCCGACCCACACAGTTCCCACCTGCCAGAGGAGACCCAGTCTGCTGATGGAAGAGCAGTCAGGAGGGTCCTCGCCGTAGGCATCTTTGGACACTAAACCAAAACATTAATTACACAGACAGTGCACGCGTGTACACCACTGATGTCACTAGATCACACACACCACATGCACATCGCATTGGATTAGCCCAAGTCCAGCATGTAGGAGTTGGGAGCAGCAACGCCAGCGTCAAGGCCCCAATGATGTCACTGTCCATTCATACACCTTTCACACGTCATTCATACAGCCGTGGGGTTAACTTCACCACCACGGCCGAGGGTGACACCCCTTACTGTCAGGAGTGCCACCCTCTCACATTCACACACCATTCACACTGTCCCCTGCACTCCTGACCGTGTGCAGTAAAAAAAGAAATACAAAATCTCATAACCTGAGAAAATAAATAAACAAAAACTCATGACCTAAGTATAAAATAAATAATACAAAATAAACAAAAACTCATAACCTGAGTATTTAAAAAAAATCATAGAAACCAAAAAAAAAAAAAGCCTCATCGGGGATGCCGGGGGCTTCTTCTGGGGGCCCCTCTCTGCCTTCTCAGCTGCCTGGATGGAGTGGGTGGGGGTGGGGGGGCATCTGGAGGTGGCTGATCCCCAGGTGGGCCACTCCTGGCAGGTGTGGCCTGCATGCCCTCCAAGTCCATGGCTATCCGGCCGAGGTATGAGTTCGTCTGGGCCTGCATCCGGAGCTGACGGGTGACCTGGTAATGCTGGGCCCGCCGACTCAGCCTCCCCTGGTCCCGGATGGCAGCACTGTTACCCTGGATGGCAGCAGTGTTGGCCTGGACGGCTGCAGTGAGTTGCGTAATATCACCATGCACCTCCCCAAACTGGTCACCACTGCAGCGCAGTTGCAACTTACATCCTGGACTGCGTTGCTTATCTGGGCAACGGAGCCCAGGCTGTCAGACACTTTCTCCAAATGCCCAACTATGGCCACCATTTGTTCAGTCTGTCTGGCGTGATCCCTCGCCAACTGGTCCTGGACAACATCAGACACCCCCTGGTCTTCTGGGTCGCCTTCCTGGGGCCAGAAGATGGTTGTCCCCGGGGGGAAGGAGTCGCCCTTGAGGGGCTTCCAAGGATGGGGGAGGGGATAACAGATGGCCCAGGAGAAGGGGAGGAGACCTCCAAAACTAGAGTAAAGTCCTGCTCTGCCACAGCAGGCTCTTCCACAACCACCTCGGCAGGTGTGGTGTGGCCACTCTCCTCCACCACCTCTTCACCACCCAGGGGCTCGGGCACACGATGGCGTGGGGGGATGGGGTGGAATGGACGCTGACCGATGATGGCCCAGCTCCGTCATCTGTGGATGACACAAAGCAGACACATGTTGGTGGTCCCACACACTTGGCACATGTACCCTCCCCCCCAAATGCAACAAATCAAATATGGGATAAAAAACACTTACCTGTCCTGGAGCCTTCCAGGCAGCGTGCGACCACCTCCTCCTCCGCGGTCAGGGTGACAGGACATGGGGGACCACCACCTGTGCCCCTCTCATGCCTCCTGATGGTGGCCACCTTGCCCTTGACCTTGCGCCGCAAGTCGTTGATCTTTTTCTGAATGTCCCCAGCAGTCCGGGTGGAGTACCCCAAGACATTCACCCTGGCAGCAATGGACTCCAGGATGCCCTGCTTCCTCTCCCGGCTGGTCTTGCGGCTTTTTTTCCCATGAAGCAAATCATTCACAGACTCCATCGCTGAGATGATAACCGAGACCTCCTGGGAATTAAAATTAAGGTTCCTCCTCTCTCTGGGGGTAGCGGGAGCAGCCATTACAGAGCAAAAGTATCTTCCCTGGGGTGGGGGGAAACGGATATACTTTTGCGCCGGAATGGCGTTTCCGCCTGCGCTTTTAAGCGCCCAGCGGAACGCATTGCGCTGACGTTTCCCGTGAAGTGGTGCCGACGGAAGTTGTGAGCATGCGCACAAGGGGGCGAGTGGAGCCGCACTCACTGCGCATGCTCCGTGGATGATGCGCTGAACGTAAGCCTCTGCGCTGGGCTCCGCCCATCATTTACATATGATCACACCCACTTCCACTTGCGTCGGGTTACGCCAGCGCATTATCGTTACTCTGGCGCAAGTTTACGCGCAACTGCTATGTGAATAACAGTACTTGCGCTGAAAGGGTCTTCAGAGTAACGTAAATGAGAAGCGTTACTCCAGAGGAAAGATACTCCCATCTACCTGAATCTGGCCCATTGTTTTCAATGAGGCTGGTTCACATATGTGCGATGCATTTGCACTGCGCATTGCCGGAAATCCGTATGCGTTGTGGAGGCCTTGCGGTGTGGCTCAGGTGCGAATTCAGTCCCATTATCTTCTATGGGTACGCAGCTGATTCGCAGATGTGTTCAGTTCTCTTCAGGAATTTCTCTCATTCAGCTCAATACATTTCTCCCCCACTCTCCTCTCACTCAGAACTTCCCCCAGGTCTCCAAATTCGCAGCAAAAACGGAGCTAATCTGCTGAACACTGCCCTTATCTTTGCAGAGATATTACAGAGCTGAAATTCACACCGCACAAGTGTGAACCCAGCCTGAAGCTCTTTAAAGCGGAGTTCCACACAAGAATGGAACTTCTGCTTTAAGTGATGGTGACCCCCTGACATGCCACATTTGGCATGTCATTTTTTTGGAGGGGGGGGGGGGGTGGATACATTCTTTTTAAAGGCATCAAACTCCCACTTCCTCCGCATCCCCAGAAGGAAGTTCACCTCTCCCCCTCCATCCCTGCAATCTTCACCCACTGCGGGTAACTTGTATCTGTGTAAACACAGAGCTCCACGTCCTGTCAGAGAGAGAGGAGACCGATCTGTGTCTCTTGTGCATAGGGACACAGCATCGGTCACCTCCCCTAGTCACCCCCTCCCCCCACACAGTTAGAACACACCCAGGATATACATTTAACCCCTTCCTCACCCCCTAGTGTTAACCCCTTCAATGCCAGTCACATTTATACAGTAATTAGTGCATATTTATAGCACTGGTCGCTGTATAAATGTGAATGGCGTCAAAAATGTGTCAAAAGTGTCCGATGTGTCCACCGTAATGTCGCAGTCCCAATAAAACTCGCAGATCGCCGCCATTACTAGTAAAAAAATAATATATAAAAAAAATCATAATGCTGTCCCATATTTTGTAGGCGCCATAACTTTTGCGCAAAGCAGACGCTTATTGCGATTTTTTTTTTTTTTTACAAAAATACGTAGAAGAATACGTATCGGCCTTAACTGAGAAAAAAAAAAAGTTTTTTTTAAAAAAAAATTGGGATATTTATTATAGCAACAAGTAAAAAATATATATATATTTTTCAATTGTCGCTCTTTTTTTGTTTATAACGGAAAAAAAAAACCGCACGGGCAATTAATACCACCAAAAGAAAGCTCTATTTGTGGGGAAAAAAGGACGCCAATTTTGTTTGGGAGCCACGTCGCATGATCGCGCAAATGTCAGTTAAAGTGACGCAGTGCCGGAAGCTGAAATTACGCCTGGGCACGAAGGGGGTTTATGTGCCCAGTAAGCAAGTGGTTAAAAGTACATGTGACAGGGGGACGATGCAGTAGAGCAACTGTGAGACGGGGACATGGCATTGTCTTGTGTGACCCACAGCTGGGCACTTAAAGAGGACGTACCCATACGTGATTGTGCCCAGCCGTGCCATTCTGCCAATGTATATGTGCAGGAGGCGGTCCTTAAGTGGTTAATGAAATCTGCATATCAAAAAATTGCAAATTACTTTTGGTATTGACAGAATATCAAAGATTAGAAAAGAAGGAAAACTGCACTGTCAAGTGGTATATATATATATAAAATAACTGCCTACTAGCTGCCTAATAGCTGTCGTACTTGTTTGATCCTTGAGATACACCAACAAGCCCGTTTGACTCATCGGGCGTAAGCCTCGCTGGGTCCAACTCGTTTGGTAAGCCTTCAATCTTCATGGTGGTCGAACACCTACAGACAACTGATTATCAGAGGCGGACTGACAACTCATGGGGCCCCTGGGCAATAGGAGATTATGGGGCCCCCAGGCAAAAGGAGATTATGGGACCCCCAGGCAATAGGAGATTATGGGACCCCCAGGCAACAGGAGATTATGGGGTCACACATTATACGCACATACACAGTATACATACACACACATATATACACAGTATAGTAAGGTACTGGAGAGGCAGGGCAGCTATAATTTTGGGATTTTTAAAAAAACATAGATTTTTACATACTGTCCCTGGTTTTACTGAGGCTAGCAACCCTGATGGGGCCCCCTAGTGGCTTGGGGCCCTCAAGCAGTGCCCGAGAGCCCAAATGGTCAGTCCGCCCCTGCTGATTATATAGTCATTTTCATTTCAGTGTAATTTTTTGGACTTTATATTCACTTGTTTGCCAACACACTTGGTTTATTGTCACTTTGGTGTTTATTAACACAATCACCTTGATGTTTAATATAGATATTTATCTCTTTGTACATCTACACACTTATCAGGATTTTAGTTTTTTATGTTTTATGCACCATTAATTTTGGTTGTTTTTTTAATATTCATTTATTACATTCTGTGTGTATATTGAAATGAGCACATTAGTGCAGTCTAATGCCGCGTACATACGATCACTTTATGTGATGAAATGAAAATACGTTTTTAAAAACGTCAAATTAAATGACCATGTGTGTGGGGAAAAATTTTGTTTTATGTCTTGTGAAAAACGACAAAAAAAATTGAAGCATGCTTTTTGTTTCACAAAAAATGACCGTGTGTAGCAAAAAAAGTCGTTTAAAACAAAGTTTTTAACCCGCGCATGTTATATAGCGAGCTTCAATGGAAAAGAGTGGTGAACGTAACCTCGCTTTGCTAGAGCATTGTGAAAAAACGATGGTGTGTAGGCAACATCGTCTTTGAAAATTGAAGTTTCAAAAACGCTGTTTTTTACTTCACAGAAAACGTCGTTTTTTTCCCATCGCATAAAGTGATCGTGTGTACGCGGCATAATGGTTCAATTCATATAGACAACACCCTCTTATTCACCTATTTACCGTGTTTCCCCGAAAATAAGCCCGGGTATTATATTAATTTTGGCAACATAAGACACAGTAGGGCTTATTTTCGGGGTAGGTCTTATCATGTAATGTGCTGTCTTCTCTCCCCCTCCCCTCTCCCTCCCTATCAGGAATTCCCAGTGTGAACTGAGTTAAAATGCATGTAAATTCATATAATTTACTATATTACAGTAGTATATAATGTACAATGTGTGTGTTTCTGTAATATAATTGTGCCAATTACCTTTGTTTTCAGTGCCGCTCTGTGCTTCTGTGACTCGCTGGAGCTCTCTTATCTGCATTTTTATTACAGAAACACACGCATTGTACATTATATATTACTGTAATAGAGTGGATTATAGGATTTTATAAGCATTTTAAACTAGGGCTTATTTTCGGGGTAGGGTTTATATTGCAGCCCTCCTTGAAAATAACGCTAGGTCTTTTTTTCGGGGTAGGTCTTATTTTTGGGGAAACACGGTATATATTTTTTGATCACATCAAAATCATTATTTTCAGCGCTGCACTTTACCATTTCCACTTTGCCTATATAGAATATCAAAAGATTATACAAGATTTTAATCATTGGGTTTACATCTACTTTAAGGAAAATGCCAGGAATACCTGTTATAATTTTATCAGTGCAGTTAAAAAGTGAAACCACGTGCTAAAATGGCAACAGTTGTTATTTTTTTTCCCAGAGAGGAATCATATAAATGAAAGCCTGATCTAAAATCATTTGCAAAAGGCTCATCTAACATGAAAAAATAATTATGCTAAGAGCTTAAAAGCGTAACCTCATTCAATGGTATCTTATCATTTTTAAGTAAGCCCATAAGGACCAGGAACCTTTATGCAAGGATGATGTTTAATTACATTTCTAATTTCTGGTTCTGAAAAGGGACTAAAGCTAATTTAGGTGAAGTACAATAGAAACCTTTATTTAAATATCAATTATTAGAAAGTCTGTATCAATTTGTATAAAGCCGTGTTGGCTATTGACGACTGGTTTGAAACTGCTGGCTTTGTGCACATGCTAAAACTGTTGCCATGGTTGGCATTGTTAGCAAGTTTAGAAGCGCACAATGATCTAAAATGTCTCAGTATTTCCTCTTTTGCAGCCCAAAACACCTAATTTACATTTGTTACTTGTTCCCATTAACAGAGCTTAACTTAAAAAAAAATATTTAACAAGTGCAGGGAACCTGTAATCGTCCCACACTCCGCTTAAGTGCTTCCGTCATATGCCGCTTCCTATCAGTCTGGATATAGATATCAGATATTCCAGCTGCTCACAAGCACACAACGAGACGAGACTTGTTTGTCTGCTGAACATGGAGGGGCAGATTCACAAAACAATTACGCCTGTCTAACTGGGGTTAGACAGGAGTAATTTCAAATTTCGCGCGGCGTATCACTAGTTTGAATCCTCAAACCATGATACGCAGGCTTCGGGCTTCGATCCGAGAGGCTTACGTCTTCGTAAGCCTTCGGATCTACGCTGCCATCTATTTGCGGCCGCTGGGAGGAGTTCGCGTCGTTTTGATGCGTCGGGATATGCAAATGTGTTTTTACGGGGATTCACGAACATACGAGCGGTCGTCGCAATCGTTTTCGTCTATTTTTTTGTACGTAATGTTAGAGCAGCTTTTTGCTGCTCTAACTTTACGTAGCCCATGTTAAGTATGGCCGTCGTTCCCGCTTCGAATTTATTTAATTTTTTTTTTTGTTTACGTAACTCGTCGGGACGTGGATCGCCCGTAAAGTACGCTACATAAACAACGAATGACGTCACGACGTGATTTCGCGCAATGCACGGCGGGAAATTTGCGAACGGAGCATGCACAGATCGATCGCCGCGGGAACGCGCCTAATTTAAATGTTTCACGCCCCCTACTCGCGCAGATGGATTGCGACGGGAGAAATACACTACGCCGCCGTCGTTTACCGTAGAAAATCTACCTGAATTCCACGTAGAGCAAGGTAAAAAACGGCGGCGTAGTGTATTTCTGATACGCTACGATAATCCATTTCTATGTGAATCTGCCCCGGAGTGTTTATTAGAACCAAAATGCCAGTCTTATATACAGTTAAAGGGGTGTTCCAGCCAATATTTGTGTTTATTAAAAGTCAGCAGCTACAAAAAGTGTAGCTGCTGGCTTTTAATAAACAGACACTTACCTGCTCCAGCGTTCCAGTGACGCGCCGACCGGGGTTCCGCTCCTCTCCCCCCTCATGCGCGAGCGGCGTGGCCCGCCGCTGATTGGAAAGGCGATCGCATGGGACCTGTCATGTGTCCCATGCGATCGCCTACAGGGAGAGGCTGCTGTAGGCTATTAAGCTTAATCGCCTAACCAGCCCCTCGGCGGAAGCAGGAAGTGGGACAGGAAGTCCCACTCCTCCTGAAGCCCCCACTCCCCCCCAAAAAAATTACATGCCAAAAGTGGCATGTAAGGGGGTGAGGAGTGGGATTAGCGGAAGTTAAATTTTTGGGTGGAACTCCGCTTTAAAGAGGAGGTAACCAGAACATAAATTAACATGAGCTAATTAACTAAATAATTTAGACAGCCGAGGTGACTCATAGATATGACCTTTCAGGGTAGATGTCACGTCTTCTCGCTCACCTGCTATACAATACACATTATCATAAGTGTAAACACAGGACATCTTCACACAATTACAGGGCCAATTAGCACAGAGAACAGACAGATTGCTGGAGGTGAAGGCATGAGCATCTCCTTACACTGTATGTCCCAACAGTATGACTCAGTCACTCTAATATGGCATATACAGGGTCCCCAGGCATACAGCTCACAAAGAGCACTGTTCCCCCAAATGACAGGGCCTATGATCGCAAGGCAAAAGGCTAGCATTCAGTCCCTTTCAAAAGCCCCTGTCCCGGGTGAGTCTGTCACATTATCTTTTTAAGGATGTTTTACTTACTTAAAATCTTTGGATGCTCTCTCTGCTTTGTAATGTTTTATAGAGGGCTGAGGAATATTGTTTAACATAATTAACCCTGTATTGTGTTTGCAGTTCTTCATTATCAGCTGTAAAGTAGATCTGAACATTGTCTGAACCAACAAAGGGTTCACAATTTAGACACCTCCTCCCTGCATTGTATGTTATTGTGGTTCAGTCTAGTCTAGTCTGTATGCGGACAAGACACGATAATGCTAGCCACAGAGACATTATCTTTTTTTTTTAATTAGCCGATTCCCCTATCCACACAAGAAATTGAGGAATTCTTATCACTAATCAATTAAACATTTTCCAACATTCCCATTTGTTAAAAGCTAAATTGACTTCTCTTCAGCAGGAAGGGCAATAGATGTATCAAAAAATCAGCAGGTCCTTGCTGAACTAGCCGATTTTCAATCAATCTAAGGACAGCTTAAGATTTCTAGAAATTGTTAGAATCTGCCATGGCACCTTCTCCTTTTAGAAACATCTAAAATGTACAATTTTTTATGTACTTATTAGGTATGTCTTATGAATAGGAACACATAATAAACACAATTGTTTTTTTCAAATTCCACTCCCAAAATAAAAATACCCGTAAAGAGTAAATTTCACTCAAAATATCTGAATTCTATAACTTGGAAGGGTTTCCACATACATTTAGCTATAAAGTTAATCTCAATATCAATTAGTCAATCTTAAATATGTGCAAGTATATTTACTCGCCTATGGAAAAGAAAAGACTAAGGGGTAGATTCACGTACCTCGGGGGATCTTTATGCGGGCGTAGCGTATCTTCTTTACGCTACACCGGCGCAACGTTGAGAGGCAAGCATGGAATTCACAAAGCAAGTGCTCCCAACATTGCGACGGCACAGCGTATAGTCGTCAGCGTAAGTTGACGTAAGTCAAAGTAGTTGGAAGTGGGCGTGATATATTTAAATGAAGCGTGACCCCATGCAAATGATGGACTGAGCTTCAAAAAACGAACTGTGCATGCGTCCTATCTTGGACGCATCCCAGTGCGCATGCTCACAGTCACGTCAAAATAACTGGCTAAGATACGTCAAAACACTGCCTACAACGTGAACATAACCTACGCACAGCCCTATTCATGTACTATGTAAACGACTTAAAAATCGACGGCGTTCGTTCCCTGGTCCATACCTTTGCATGGGTTGCACCTTCTATATGAGGAATAACTTTACGCCGGATGTAACCCTTACACAAATCGCTTAAAACATGCGCCGGGCGCAAGTACGTTCGTGAATCGGCGTATCTTATCCATTTGCATATTTAACATGGGTACGCCGAATGCATCCAGCGTAACTATGCGCCCACGATACGCCGACGTAGGCAAGTTACGTCGGTCGGCTGAAGCCAAATTTTTCGACGTATCTAGCTTGGGGAATCGGCGCAAAAATACGACGGAGCACATTTGTACTTACGACGGCGTATCTATAGATACGTCGGCGTAAGTCTTATGTGAATCCGGGCCAATATATCTTTTTTGACAAATGTATCATTTTAGGAAACCACCTGAATCTCTTTTCAGCTTCCAAGTGCATTAATCCTCAATCTCAATTCTCCTAATATAACTCAGAATTCCCAGTCTTAATAGCAGAACACAGCCTCATCCCATTCCCCAAACATATTAAGAGCACTATTAACATAATAACAGCAAACATAATAAGAGCAATATAAATCTAATTCATTAGAATATTACCATTTCTTTATAAATACATGTGAGGGATGAAGTATCAAAGGATAACAAAAGGCCTTGATCAACTTCTAATCTCTGCCTGGTTGGATAATAATGATACAAAATACCCTTTTCATGTATACAGTAAACAAAGAATGAGACAAAGGTTTTCAATCTTAGCTACCTCAGGGGTAAAATATTAAGACGGTAGCAAACGCTTACTCTCTTATAGATGAGAAGGGATTATAAATCTCCCCACAGTCCACAAAACAAATTAAACCCATGTTTTAATTTATAAATGTAATTGGTATATTAACATTGCTTTTAAAATACATTTGAAGATTGAAAGAAAAGGGGGGGGGGGGTGAATGGCAAATGTATGCTTGTGTCACATCCAGTATATATGAGAAAAGAAAAAGGGGGTTCCCCTGGGTGGACTTTTAAGGCACTAATAGTATTCCAAAATATACAGGATATTGAGAGTAAAAAAATAGTTTTATTCACAATTGTACATATTTATCAAAAAAATGAAATATTGAATTAAAATATACAGTTCCAATGATTGTCACCATATAAGTAAATACATGAAGAACCTTCTTTAGGAACCTTCTTCATGTATTTACTTATATGGTGACAATCATTGGAACTGTATATTTTAATTCGATTTTTCATTTTTTTGATAAGTATGTACAATTGTGAATAAAACTATTTGTTTACTCTCAATTCCTGCATATTTTGGAATACTATTAGTGCCTTAAAAGTCCACAAAGGGGAAACCCCCTTTTTCTTTTCACATTTGAAGATTGGAGCATCAAAATAAGCTACGGTCCTTGATCAATCTGTAAGCAAAGACTGCATGTTTTAAAAGAACAACAATTTTTTTTTTTTTTTACTAGCGTGTTAGGCCCCGTACACACGAGCAGACAGATTTGTTCAAATCGGTCGGACAGACCGATTTGAATAAATCTGTCTGCTGGGATGTATTGGTTTGATTGTGTACACACGATCAAACCAAAATCTCCGTCGGCAGACGGCGCGCTGAGGTGTCGGTGACGTGGCGGTGACGTTGACGCCGCCACGTCACCGCACCAGGAAGTGAATTACTTCCGCGCATGCGTCGAATCCATTCGACGCATGTGCGAGAAGATATGTCTGCTGGTTAGCGTACTAACCAGCAGACATATCGGGCGGACGGATTCCCAGCCGACAGATTTTAAAGCATGCTTTAAAATCTGTCGGCTGGCCAAATCCGTCGGCTCGCCCGTACACACGATCGAATCTGTCTGCTGGGACGGTCGGGCCTTAGAGAACTATGAGATACATCTGCTAAATGTAATGTTTTCTGCGTTTGTGAGATCTGATTTTTGTAAATATAAGCTTAAAGTTTATTGCGCAGTTAGTACTTTGCACTTTTATCAGAAATGTACAGGGCCGGACTGGGAGTAAAAACCAGCCCTGGAAAAAATGTCATACCAGCCCCATAGCATTATTATGCCAGCCCAACAGCATTATTTTCTTGTTCATAAAATGGAAAATCGTGCATTTTAAAGCACAGTTTAAAGCGGAGCTCCAGCCGCGGGAAATTTTTTTTTTAAAGTCAGCAGCTACTAACAGTGTAGCTGCTGACTTTAAATAAGGACACTTACCTGTCCTAGGCGCCCGCGCTGACGCCCCCCCCCCCAATGCCGGTCCCACGATCGCTCCGGGTCCCGCGCCGCCATTCACACTATGGGAAACAGGCAGTGAAGTCGTACGGCTTCACTGCCCATTTCCTACTGCGCCTGCGTGAGTCTCATGCTGGCTTGTGAATGGGCGCGCTGCTCTCTGAGAACACACACAGTTCCCAGGAAGCAGCGCGCCCCATTCACAAGGAGAAGAAGAAAAAGAAAACACACTGCGGTTCAGGAAGAGGCAGATTACGGACTTCCGCATAGCAACAGCTATTTCGGGTGAGTATTTTTTTTTTTTTTTCAGGTTTTTTTTTTCAAACAACATTGTAAAATGTTGTTATCCTGGGTGGAGCTCCGCTTTAAGAGTGTATTATTTATAGATAAGACCGATATGAAAGCACATAGGGCTAGGGATATATAACAGCAAATTACAGTTAAAAGTGGTAAAAGTGGAGCAATCTTCAAGGGGGACACCTCACATCAACTCCCCCTTACATCAATGACCCCCCCCCCCCTCAGACTGGCCTGGCGGTGCTGTCACTGACCACCTCTCAGGTGCACTATGCAGGGATCAGTCAGTCGGCTCCCGGTTGGTGGCTCTGGTTTTCCTATAGTCTCCTCTCCACAGTCCAGACAAGTCTGACTTCTCTCATGACCCCCATCCCAGCAGTGCTCCCACCTTTGACTCCTCTCCAGACTGCAGACATGATACAAAGCAAGAGATGGTCAGAGGTTTCAGATAGGATACAGGAGATGTCAGAGGCTGTGGACATGGTACAGGAGATGTCAGAGGCTGTTGGCATGGTACAGAAGATGGTCAGAGGCTGTTGGCATGGTACAGGAGATGGTCAGATGCTGTTGGCATGGTACAGGAGATGGTCAGAGGCTGTTGGCATGGTACAGTAGATGGTCAGAGGCTGCGGACATGGTACAGGAGATGGTCAGAGGCTGTGGGCATGGTACAGGAGATGGTCAGAGGCTGTGGACATGGTACAGGAGATGGTCAGAGGCTGCGGACATGGTACAGGAGATGGTCAGAGGCTGCGGGCATGTTACAGGAGATGGTCAGAGGCTGCAGGCATGTTACAGGAGATGGTCAGAGGCTGTGGGCATGGTACAGGAGATGGTCAGAGGCTGTGGGCATGGTACAGGAGATGGTCAGAGGCTGTGGGCATGGTACAGGAGATGGTCAGAGGCTGTGGGCATGGTACAGGAGATGGTCAGAGGCTGTGGACATGGTACAGGAGATGGTCAGAGGCTGTGGACATGGTACAGGAGATGGTCAGAGGCTGTGGGTATAGTACAGAAGATGTCAGAGGCTGTGGGCATGGTACAGAAGATGTCAAGATGGCAGAGGCTGTGGGCATGATACAGGAGATGTCAGAGGCAGCGGGCATGGTACAGGAGATGCCAGAGGCTCCAGGCATAATAAAGGAGATGTCAGAGGCTGTTGGCATGGTAAGGAGATGCCAGGGGCTGCAGCATGATACAGGAGATGTCAGAGGCTGTGGGCATGGTACAGGAGGTTCCAGGGGCTGCGGGCATGGTACAGGAGGTGCCAGGGGCTGCGGGCATGGTACAGGAGATGGTCAGAGTCTGTGGACATGGTACAGGAGATGGTCAGAGGCTGTGGGTATAGTACAGAAGATGTCAGAGGCTGCGGGCATGGTACAGGAGATGCCAGGGGCTGCAGGCATGGTGCAAGAGATGCCAGGGGCTGCAGGCATGGTACAGGAGGTGCCAGGGGCTGCAGGCATGGTACAGGAGGTGCCAGGGGCTGTGGGCATGGTACAGGAGGTGCCAGGGGCTGCGGGCATGATACAGGTGATGTCAGAGGCTGCGGGCATGGTACAGGAGATGCCAGGGGCTGTGGGCATGGTACAGGAGATGCCAGGGGCTGCGGGCATGGTACAGGAGATGCCAGAGGCTGCGGGCATGGTACAGGAGGTGCCAGGGGCTGCGGGCATGGTACAGGAGGTGCCAGGGGCTGTGGGCATGGTACAGGAGGTGCCAGGGGCTGCAGGCATGGTACAGGAGATGTCAGAGGCTGCGGGCATGGTACAGGAGATGTCAGTGGCTGCGGGCATTGTACGGGAGGTGCCAGGGGCTGCGGGCATGGTACAGGAGGTGCCAGGGGCTGCAGGCATGGTACAGGAGATTTCAGAGGCTGCGGGCATGGTACAGGAGATGCTAGGGGCTGCGGACATGGTACAGGAGATGCCAGGGGCTGCGGGCATTGTACAGGAGGTGCCAGGGGCTGCGGGCATGGTACAGGAGATGTCAGAGGTTGTGGTCAGCAAACAAGGCCTACTAGCCTGTGCTATACATATACATAGGCTGGCAGAGCATGCTGGGGCTTGTAGTGCACCACACTAGGGAAACCCTAGTGGGCTGCTGTGATGGTTGAGGGACTATGGAAGTTAAAACACACTCTGTTCAGCCCCATCAATGACTGACCCACTGTGTGCTGCTTTCTTTTCAATCACTAAGAACTTTAAAGTTTCATTAGGAACCAAGGATTTTAGCTGACCTGGAGAGCTGTGGATCCTCTGTGGACTGTTGCAGCATCCATAGTACAAGCTGGCTATCACTCCACTTCCACTATATACCTGCAGGCTGCTGGAGTTTCTCTTTGGGAAGCATGGAGGAGCTGCCGAGGATTGGAATGTGGGCGGGGACACGGGACACACACACGAGGGGGCTGAGAGGAGAAGATCCTGCTACGGTATCTGTATCTTTTTTTCTCTCTGTCCGACGTCCGTGCGAGTAGGAGGGGGGCTGTCAGTGCGGGGTCCGAGCAGTGTTGTGACAGAGAACGTAATAGACACTGCTCATGACAGAAGCCAGCAACCCTGAAGCCACATTACTAGCTCCCTCCTCCTAGACAAGATTTTGTCTGCTGTTGGGGGGGGACTTTTCAATCAGCAGCGTGGCCAAAGTTTTCACACTCGCAGCTCGCAGACACACAGCGGGAGATGCCCGCTGAGCGCTGACTCTGTGTGATGTGTAGTGGAGGAGGGAGCGGAGCACTGCGCTGCAGCCACAGCTTAGCCCAAAGCAGCCTCAGGGAAGGCAGCCTGCCGGGAGATTTCCCGGTCTCCCGGTTGGCCAGTCCGGCCCTGGAAATGTATAATGGTACTGCCATTTAAATGGTATTATTATTATTATGATTTTATGCATTGATCTTTTAGCTATTTCCTCTTTTAACCATTAGTGCAGACTTATTTTTTATTTTAGGTTGCATTAAAGAAGCAGCCACCATCAAAAGTAACAAGCAAAAGACATTTTTGCATTGAAGTTCTGCATACCAGAATTTAAGACAAAAAATCCTTCACATATGTACAGATAAGAGACCCATTTAGCATATCAGGCATATGGTATTCACAAGCCTATCAACACAGTAGTGCAGGGCAACAGACATGATTTCCATTTGCTGGTGAAATAAATTATCAGTTAAGATTGATCCGGGAGTTCTAGACATATCCTTGGACCATGCCACCAAAGTACAGCAGATGATGGCAATGCTCCAGGGCAGGGCCTGCTAGGAAAAAGAAAGCCTTGGAGAGAACTTTATCCACAAGGTTTTTAAACAATGGAATGTTCCCAACGGTAACAGTCATTGTTGTGTTAAGAGAGGAAATGGTTGGAGCCAAAAAAAGAAAAGCTCTCTTATTAACCACTTTCTGACCGCGCTATAGAGAAAATACTGCTACAGCGTGGTCGAGTTGTTCTGGGAGGACGTCCCTGGGACGTCCTCCTAGAATCCTTCACTTGGGCACCCCTTGGGGCGCGCTCCCTGAATCATCCGTGAGCGCCCAGTCTAGAAGACCCTGCGCATCACGGATCGCGGTAAATTGCCGCTGATAGCGGCCGTTTACCACGTGATCGCTCCGTCAAATGACGGAGCGATCACTTGTAAACAAACCGATCGGTACAGTGTGAGAGGAGAGGGGGGAGAGCGGAGGCAGCAGCAGCACGGAGGGCTGAATCTGTGACAACTGCAGTCACAGATCCAGCCATCCATCCTAGCTCAGCCATCCCTGCGCAATACTCTGCAATACCCTGCGCGATACTCTGCATTACCCCAATACTCTGCAATACCCTGCGCGATACTCTGCAATACTCCAATACTCTGCAATACCCTGCGCGATACTCTGCAATACCCCAATACTCTGCAATACCCTGCGCGATACTCTGCAATACCCCAATACTCTGCAATACCCCAATACTCTGCAATTCCCTGCGCGATACTTTGCAATACCCCAATACTCTGCAATACCCCAATACTCTGCAATTCCCTGTGCGATACTTTGCAATACCCCATTAATCTACAGTACCCCAATACTCCGCAATACCCCAATACTCCGCAATACCACAATACCTTGCAATACGTCCCCCCTCCTGCCACCCTCCGGTGCTTTTACAGACTCACCGCTACGATCAAAGCCAGGATATTTTTTTTTCAGTCTTCTCAGCCTAGAGGTGAGATGTGGGGTCTAATTGACCCCATATCTCCCTATAAAGAGGACCTGTCATGTCATATTCCTATTACAAGGGATGTTTACATTCCTTATAATAGGAATAAAAGTGATAAAAAAATGTATTTTTGGGGAAAAAAGTGTCAAAATCAAGTAAATAAAGTAAAATGAACAATCATTTTTATTTTATTTTTTAAAGCACCCCTGTCCCCATTTGCTCGCATGCAGAAACTAACACATACGTAATTTTCACCGACATATGAAAACAGTGTTCGAGCTACACATGTGAGGTATCTCTGCGAACGTTAGAGCGAGAGCAATCATCTTGGCCCTAGACCTCCTCCGTAACTAAAAACATGTAACCAATAATAGTAATAAATCGTCGCCTATGGGGGTTTTTAAGTAGCGAAGTTTGGCGCCATTCCACGAGTGTGCGCAATTTTGAAGGGTGACATGTTGGGTATCTATTTACTCTGCGTAACTTTATCTTTCACATTATGCAAAAACATTACTGTTTTTTTTTTTTTTAGCACAAAACTGTTTTTTTTTTTTTAATTCTGCGAAAATACCATGCGAGATAAAAAGTTGTAACGGCCGCCATTGTATTCTCTAGGGTCTTTGCTAAAAAAGCATATATAATGTTTTTGGGTTCTATGTAATTTTCTAGAAAAAAAAATTATGATTTTTACATGTAGGAGAGAAATGTCAGAATTGGCCTGGGTGCTCCAGAACGCCTGATGGTGCTCCCTGCATGTTGGGCCTCTGTATGTGGCCATGCTGTGTAAAAGTCTCACACATGTGGTATCGCCATACTCTGGAGGAAAAGCAGAATGTGTTTTGGGGTGTAATTTGTGGTATGCATATGCTGTGTGTGAGAAATAACCTGCTAATATAACAGAAACAAGATTCAGTCGTTTTTCTTTTATAGCGCAAAAAATAAAAAACCCAGAGGTGATCAAATACCACCAAAAGAAATCTCTATTTGTGTGAAAAAAGGACACAAATTTCAAATGGGTACAATGTTGTATGACTGAGTAATTGTCATTCAAATTGTGAGAGCACCGAAAGCTGAAAATTGGTCTGGTTAGGAAGGGGGTTTAACCTCCCTGGCGGTATGATTCTTTAAGATTTTAGGTGCTGAAAGCGGTACCATTATTTGCAAGGGAATTTGGCGTTTTATACTGTAGGCTTGTAATTCTTAGGAATAACTCACTTAACCACTTCAGCCCCGAGCCTGTTTTTCAGATTCGGTGCTTACGAGACTAAAACAGTTTTTTTTGCTAGAAAATTATTTAAAACCCCCAAACATTATATATATTTTTTTCTAACACCCTAGAGAATAAAATGGCGGTCATTGCAATACTTTTTCTCACACCGTATTTGCGCAGCGGTCTTACAAGTGCACTTTTTTTGGAAAAGATTCACTTTCTTGAATTAAAAAATAAGACAACAATAAATTTGGCCCAATTTGTTTATATATTGTGAAAGATAATGTTACGCCGAGTAAAATGATACCCAACATGTCACGCTTAAAAATTGCGCCCGCTCGTGGCATGGCGTCAAACTTTTACCCTTAAAAATCTCGATAGGCGACGTTTAAAAAATTCTACAGGTTGCATTTTTTGAGATGCAGAGGAGGTCTAGGGCTAGAATTATTGCTCTCGCTCTAACGATCACAACGATACCTCACTTGTGTGGTTTGAACACCGTTTTCATATGCGGGCGCTACTCGCGTATGCGTTTGCTTCTGCACGCGAGCTCGTCGGGACGGGGCACTTTAAAAAAATTTTTTTTTGGTTTTCTATTTTATTTTTATTTATTTTATAATTTTTAACACTGAAAAAAAAAAAAATTATCACTTTTATTTCTATTACAAGGAATGTAAACATCCCTTGTAATAGAAAAAAGCATGACAGGTCCTCTTATATATGAGATCTGGGGTCAAAAAGACCTCACATCTCATATTCAGGCTTAAATGCAAAAAAAAAAAGAAAAAAAAAAAGTCAAAATGTAAACAAATTAAATGTCTCTTTAAGACGCTGGGCGGAAATGACATTTTGACGTCACTTCCGCCCAGCAGAGGTATGGGGACGGCTGAGGGACATTTTTTCCCTCAGTCGCATCCCCGGACAGCCAGCAAGAGGACCCGATCGCCTCCGCCGCTACCGACGGCTACGGTAAGCGGCGGAGGGCACGGGAGAGCGGCGGGAGGGGGGGGGCACCCTCTCCCGCCGCCGGTAACGGCGATCTCGCGGCGAATCCACCGCGATGACCGCCGTTATCGTTAACAGGTCCGCCCCACGAAGAGATGGATATCTCGGTTGTGGCAGCAGCTGCTGCCGTTACCGAGATATCCATCTTCAAAAAAATGACGTCTTTGGACGTGGGGCTGGTCAGAAGTGGTTAAATCTATCCAAACAAGAGTCTAATAGGCATCCCGGGTATGATTTATTTATTTTTAATTAAAAATTATAATATAATAAATAATTATAAAAAATTATAACAAATAATAATATAATTATAGTAAAAATTATTCACTAATTTAATCAAATCAAAATCACTGAAATTTGCTCAGTTGCAGAATTTTTGCTGTCATTATTTTTTTTTTTTTTATGACGAATTTCACCACAAATCGCTATCGCTAAATTCTGCAAGTGATTATAATTTATTATCGCTGTTTTCTAGCTGATCTAAAACCATTTTTGACATAAAGGGACACTTTTGGTTGCTATGGGCAATCTATAGTTTCCAGGCAGAAAGAACAGTTTTTATTATATAAAAGAACATGCAGGGCACTGGACAGACCACTAGGGACATGGGGGGTGTGTATTTTTTACATACAGTATGTAATCTATAAGATTACAGTATACTGTATGTAAAGTGTTTGTTTACTTTTTTGAATTTGGCGCCGTTCTCCGCTCCCGTGCGTCGTAACGTCGCAGGGAACGGAGCTCGGCAGCACACGGGGACGCTGTGTGAATCGAGCGAGCACCCGCTCGCTCACACAGCGTGGATGCATCGCTGGATCCACGAAGAAGGTAAGACAGCGAGCGCTGCAGGCTCTGCATGTCTACCCCGAGCGTGACTCGGGGATACCGTTCTTAGCAAGAAAAAAACACCCCGAGTCACGCTCAGGAATAACGCCAGGGAGGTTAAGTGCCCAGTGGTCAAGTGGTTAAGGAACTCCTCTTCAACAAAGTATTGCTGAGCAAAATGTTTGGGAGGAGTAAATAGTTTGTTTGAATTAGACCAGTCCCCATAAAAAACTGGTTGCAAGTGCACTTGAACATTTTTAACACATTGGGGGCTTTTAAGGGATCTGAAACAGGTTGATCCAGTTCTAGAAATGTGTGCACTGCACTAATAATAGCGGGATGGTATCCTTAGAGTTGTGAGTTATGTCAGCTGACTGATCTCCTCAGGTACATACTCATCCTCAGCTGGATGTACAGAAGCAGCTGCAATTTTAGGCAAATCAGAGATACACTCTGATGCAGAGGGTGTATAAATATGCTTGTGATTCCTGTGTTCTGAATCAGCTAGCATGGATACGATTTTGCTTAGAAATTCTGAAACATTTAGATATAAAGAGGATGGAGATTCACTTGAGGAAGCTAATCAAGATGCCAAGGAGCATGTGGACTCAAGTAGGGAACATTAATATGGACTATTGTTGTCAAGTCCTTTAGGTGGAACACTACAAGCCACCCTGGGACTGGAAGTGGTTCATGAGATGGGAAGATCCACAGGACTGCTTTCCCTGTATGTGAATGTGTGGCAGCTCATGGGGCTCCAAGTTAAGCCTGAATGGAGAGAGACATAGTAACACATTCCAAGCTCCACACAAAAGGGCAAAGCCCTATTAACCACAGTGATGGTATAGACGTCACCCTGTGGCAGACAAACAGTACAAAAAAGTGCCCAAGCAGGACCTAATAATTATGTACATACCAGACAGTTTTGCCCTCCTGGCAGGCATATTCCATAAGGAGTCTTCAGGAACCGGATTCCACTAGCGGATGTATCATGGGCATGGACTTGTAAAGTGCTCTGCAGATAACAAACAGTGCACAGGGTGGTTGATTTACTAATACTGGAGAGTGCAAAATCTGGTGTAGCTCTGCATATAAACCAATCAGCTTCTAGGTTTTATTTTGTCAAAGCCTAATTGAACAAGCTGAAGTTAGAAGCTGATTGGCTACAATGCACAGCTGCACCTGATTTTGCACTCTCCAATCAACCCCAGTGCATGCGATGGAATGAGAAATATAAATACAAGGGCCCAGATTCAGAGAGAATTGGATTCTCGTAGCGTATCAGAAATACACTACGCCGCCGTTTTTTACCTGGCTCTACGTGGAATCCAGGTAGATTTTGTCCAGTAAATGACGGCGGCGTAGTGTATTTCTCCCGTCGCAATCCATCTAGACGAGTAGGGGGCGTGAAGGATTTAAAATAGGCGCGTTCCCACGACGAGCGAACTGCGCAAGCTCCGTTTGCAAATTTCCCGCCGTGCATTGCGCGAAATCACGTCGTTACGTCATTCGTTGTTTGAGTAGCGTCGTTTACGGACATTTCTATTCCCGAACGAGTTACGCAAAAAAAATAAAAAAAAATTAAATTCGACGCGGGAACGACGGCCATACTTAACATGGGCTACGCACCGTTAGACCAGCAAAAAGCTGGTCTAACAGTACGTAAAAAAAAACAGACGTAAGCGATTGCGAAGACCGCTCGTATCTTCGTGGATCGCCGTAAAAATACATTTGCATATCCCGACGCATGAAAACGACGCGAACTCCTCCCAGCGGCCGCAAAAATATCGCAGCGTAGATCCGAAGGCTTACGAAGACGTAAGCCTCTCGGATCGAAGCCCGAAGCCGCCGTATCATGGTTTGAGGATTCAAACTAGTGATACGGCGCGCAAAATTTGAAATTACTCCTGTCTAACACCAGTTAGACAGGCGTAATTGCTTTATGAATCTGGGCCCAGGTGTCCAGACCAGAGTCCAGTACTGCCCTGTCCAGGAAAAAATAAATTAAAGAGCACTCTTGGCTCTCTAGTAAAGGAAGAAGCCTAATTGAAGAAAAAGAGAGACCATTTCGGGTTTGCTTTTCTTTGAGGAGAAAAGATGTACATTCTCCTAGCACACTAGCAAAAATGAGAGGCATGATTGGAGCGAGTGGGAAGGGTTTTCCTGACTGACTAACAGCTTTGTTTGACAGTGTCTACTCTCCTGTAGGTAGAATAACCCAGAATAACATCTACCTTGCTTTCCTGATTGAATAGTTAGGAAAAACGTATGTCTAACTAGCAACCTAATTGTATATCCAAGCTTATTCTATGTCTATCTAGTGTTTACATATCTTTATGTAACACTATTTTTCTTGTATATAGCCTTGTACTGTACTTCTGCTAAATTCTTGAATTTATAGATCATTACTGCTGAGCAGCGGAAGTCTTCATATTTGTATAAGTCACTCAGTCACCGGCTGTGCTGACAATAATCCCACGTTCCCTGTGGTGGTCTACAGCTTTCCCCACCTCTATACATTCAACCTCTATGGAATTTCAGACCAGTGGGGAATTGTGCTAATTGACATTATGTTCATTTTTAATTTTTTTTTTTTTTTTTTTAAGTGTATTTTTTTGTGCGTGAACTCGAGAGAGAGGAGCCGGACTGCAGGAGTTGGGAGTAGGCAGACCCTCCCCCCGGAGGCAATCGCCATCCTTCTCCATGCCCCTGGTGGCAATGGCGGGTGTGAAGGGGGGCCTCCCACTCACCCCACCCTACCTGCTCCTCTTGGGAGCCCAACTGGGGCCCAACGGGACCCCAATGGGGCAGAGGGACTCCCCCTATGAGGGAGTGAGGGGGCCTAGCCCACCCAGCCAGCCCCGTAGGTCCTTCGCCTCTCTTTATTTTTTAGGAGACCGCATGGCCAAAGTGCATGTGTTTTAAACCAATTTTGTGTGCGTGCAAGTGTGGTGGTTTTTGTGGGGGGGGGGGGGTGGGCGTACTAAGCACAGGCGTACCTTGCATAGCACACCCACCGGGAGCCGGGCTGAGACCACCAAACTCAATTCACATGTAGCCGAGACCGGGATCCGAACCCTTGGCTGCAGAGGTGAATGGCTTGTCAGCGCAGTGCCAATCACGTTGAGCCACCACAGCTCCCTTTCATTTTTAATTAACCTAGAAATTCTAAGGCATTAATCCATCCTAGAAAACAACAAAAAAAAGCTTAATTTTATTATAGAATTGTGAGTTGGGAGATTTCTATTGCAAATTTAACCCTACATTAGAAACATTTGAAAACACAATACACCTGTACATTTTATCTAAATTCTTGAAGCGTTTCATTTTCAAACCATACATGATGTAAATCAGACACCTGTTAACAATACCACGCAATAATTAAAATGAATTAGTGAACTGCTAATGCCACTCTACATGGCCACTATACTAAATTCAACAAATCTAATCAAGTTTTTTCCATAAAAAATAAAAATAAAAATAAAAGGAAATCCTGTAAGCCACCACTTTCTAGATGCTTAAGCTGAATAAATTACCTGAAAAGCTGCTAGCATTACACGTCACATATATTGTGCAAAGACAGAATGGGGAAAGAAAGGGAGTAGCCGTTTAGGCTCTCCTTTCCATATGGGACCACGGCAGGGGCAGTAGGGCTAAGGGTTAACACTGGTATTTCTTGCTGGGGTCAATCTCAGGTCAAGTAGCTAGTAGGCAAAGGGCTGTAGGGAGTTAATAGGCAGAGGCTGGGATTGGTCAAAACGAGTCAGGTGTTTAGGGGTCTATAGAAGCCTGGGTGTATGGAAGGGCAGTGGTTGGTCAGCAGAGGTCAGGTGGTTTAAGGGAAACTTCTAGAACCAGGCTAGAAGCCTATATAGGGCCCTGGACCAGGACAGGAGGGCTGCCGTTTAACAGGAGGACCCAGCCAGAGGAGCTCCCCAGCACCCGTTCTAAAGATGGAGGCTTTACTACACCAGCTGCTGTTCAGAGCGGAACAGGCGGGCGGCGAAGAATGGATCAGGCAGTGTCTCTCCCTACCTTCAACTTCTCAGTCAGCCGTCGCCGTCAGCATGGATAGCGCGCCAGCAGCGGATCCCAGGGATGCGGACGTCTCCCATCTCCAGCCTGCTATGTCAGCAGATGGTATGTGCTCCACGTGGGGCACGCCTACGGTCGCGAGGTCTGATGACGCGGGTGAAGAGGACGGATTCGCCAGGAGATCAAGCAAGCGGAGGTGTGCCCAGAAGGGTAGCCCTCCCCCCACACCTCCCAGAGCCAGCAGCGTGGGCCGAAAATCTCCCCTTTTGTCTTCTAGGTACAAGCACCCAGCCCCAGCAGTGCCCCCGGTGGGGAAAGGTCGGAAGGGCAAGAGTCCTGCAGCCTCAGCAAGAAAGGTGTCACCGCAAGACGGCGCGCAGGCAAGCAACCAGGCGCCACGCAGAGGGGACAGACACAGCCCTGCTGCACAAAGCGCACATACTCAGCAACCCAGCATGATTCCGGTTCGATGCGACATGCCATCAGCAGCCCCTGGAGCTCTTCTTGCTCAGGGAGCGGAGGGTGAGTGCAACACAGCATCACAGCTGTCTAATTTATCTGCTTCTATAGAGCAATTAATAGCGGTAATGAGAAGTAATATGTCTCAACCTAGCTTGTGCAGTGAGGCAGGAGTCTGGGCAAGTGATCCTCCTCCCACGGCCCAGCATTTAGGTGGAATAGTAAAGGATGTTTCATTTAAAAACCTGCCTGATAGCAATGCTAAAGAGTGTATGCCTTGTTTTTTGTCACCTTTGGGCTTTCACTTACCTGCAAGCATCAAAGAGAAGATATGGAGCAAAGAATATATTGATTTTTGTACCATTCTCCCTCCCACTAGGGATAATTTAAGGTTGGAAAAGAGGGAGGAAAAGCCTGAGGATAGAAAGCCGGTGATTAAATCATTTTACGTTTGGTTGCAGGCTTTCGTTATTTATGCAAGTATTTTATGTGAGCGTTACCCTGAGGAGAGTCCTCGGCTATTTCAGCACATAGATATAATTCTGGAGGCATACAGGAGTTTCAATGGCTTAGCTTGGCTAATTTACGACGAAGCATTTAGACAAAAATTGGCAGTACAGCCCTCGCTGCAATGGGGGGCCAAGGACGTGGGGCTGTGGCTAAATTTATTCTTGCCACAGAAACAGCCTTTTGTTCGCCCTAATGCAGTTACAAACCCTCAACCCTCTCCCGGGGGGGCTTACAAGAGAGGCCTATGCTTCGCTTTTAATGATTCTGTATGTAAATGGGGGAGTTCCTGTAAATATAGACATGATTGCGCCTTTTGTTCAGGAAGTCACCCTGTGGCAAAATGCTTTCGGAAATTACAGTCCAACCCAAGAGAGGGATTTCCGAAGAGCGGTTACCCCGGTGAGTCTCCCAAACATGCTCCCCTGGTTGCAAATGTACCCAAACCAGCGGATGGCTTCCCTGCTAATTAGGGGATTCTCCGAAGGTTTCCTTATACCTAGTTTTGAGAGAAGAGGTTGTGCTATTGTAGATAACCTGAAATCTGTTAATGACGCTCCGTGGGTAGTAAAAGCAAAACTATTAAAAGAAGTTAGAGCGGGGAGGATGGAGGGTCCTTTTGACCACCCCCCCTTTTCTGACTTTAGGATTTCCCCCCTAGGTTTAGTCCCGAAGAAGGAACCTTTTGAGTTTCGTTTAATTCACCATCTATCTTTCCCGTTCGGCAGCTCATTGAACGATCAAATTACCACGGATGATATATCAGTATCATACGCTTCATTTGATGCGGCAATGACGAAACTCCGCACGCTAGGCGGTGGTGCGCTGATGTCCAAAGCAGACATCCAGTCAGCCTTTCGGCTCCTCCCACTGGACCCAGCGGGTTTTTAATTCCTTGGGCATTTATTTTGAAGACCAGTTTTATTTTGATAAAACGCTACCCATGGGCTGTTCGATTTCTTGCTTTTATTTTGAGGCGTTCTCAACCTTTTTGGAATGGGTGGTCACTAAGGTGGCAGGTTCCGATCATTTAATCCATTATTTAGATGATTTCTTATTTTTGGGACCAAGGGGCTCAGACAGTTGTGCCAACCTGTTATCCACATTTCAGAAAGTGTGCAGTCATTTCGGGGTCCCTTTAGCGCAGGATAAAACAGTCTTCCCAACCTCGCGGATTGAATTTCTAGGCATATCTATCGACTCCATCAGCATGGAGTTCAGGTTGCCTGAGGAAAAAATTTACAGATTATCACAGACAATAGAGCTATTTCTCAGAAAAAGTAAAGTAATGCTAAGAGAAATGCAGTCACTTCTGGGCCAATTGGCGTTTGCGTCTAGGATCTTGCCTATGGGAAGGGTTTTTTCCAGGAGAATGTACTCGGCAATGTCGGGATTAAAAAATCCAGCTGCTCATATCAGAGTAACAACCGATATCAAGCAAGACCTAATTATTTGGAAACAATTTTTACAGCATTACAATGGCAGATCGATATGGCAGCGGGATTTTGTCCTGGACAGAGAGTTCTCTCTGGAAACTGATGCAGCCGGTTCGGTCGGTTTCGGGGTAGTATGGCGCACGCACTGGTGTGCTGAAACATGGCCTGATAGATGGATCTCTCAAGGTTTTTCGAAAAACATTGTACTGCTCGAGCTCTTTCCAGTGATCGTAGCCTTGGAGCTATGGGGGGAAGCTTTCGCGAATAGGAGGTTACTGGTAAGTACGGATAACAAAGGCGTACTTTACGCGGTAAATGCATTATCTTCTAGGTCCCCCCCAGTACTTGCCTACCTTCGTCATCTGGTTTTCTTGTGTTTAAGAAGGAACATCTGGCTGAAGGCTAAGTATATCCCGGGTAAGACCAATAACACTGCTGACGCTCTCTCTCGCCAACAGATGGACCGGTTTTTTCGAATTGCTCCCGAGGGCAGACGCGGTAGGACTGAGTTGCCCCGCCCATTTATGGGATCTAATCTAATGGCCCAATGTTTCAGGAACTCGGTGGCCCCGTCTACCTGGAGAAGCTACGTCTCCGCCTGGTTGCTATGGTCGGCCTTTTTGGCCTCCGTTCATCTTCCTGTATCAGATCACTCAGAAGAGCTGGTTTTAGCATTCCTGGGTTCCCTGATCCAAAAACGCTTTTCTTGGTCCCACATTAATAAAACCCTATCGGGCATTTCATTTTTTCTGCGGCTTTCCAACCTCCCCCCTTGTCATAGTTACTTTTCAGTAAAACAAATACTGAAGGGATACAGGAGGTTTTCCTTTAAGAAAGATGGGAGGTCACCGGTTACACCAGCAATTCTGTCCCAGATTTGCGAGGTCACTTCCGCGGTTTGTTTTTCGACATATGAAGCAATTTTGTTTAAAGCTATTTTCGTTATCGCATTCTTTGGAGCTTTCAGAATTTCTGAACTGCTTCCGGCCTCTGGGGGTGACACCTCGGGAATTTTATTGTCAGAGGTGGCTTTCCGGGGGGATAGTTTAAAATTATTTGTTAGACGCAGTAAGACGGATTCGTTGGGAAAAGGTGCGTGGGTCTCATTGAAAAGATATGTCAATAGTATGATCTGCCCATTGGTCAGAATCCAAGAATTTTTGCAGATTCGCCCAATAACTAAGGGTTTACTATTTATTCACCAAAACGGCTCCCCGGTATCTATCTATCAATTTTCAGCAGTATTGAGAAAATGTGTGTCGCATGGTAGGATTACTGGGGTGAAAATAACCTCGCACTCATTTCGAATCGGCGCGGCCACGGAAGCCGCGAGGATTGGTCTTGAGGAGAACCTCATCAAAAAAATTGGTAGATGGAAGTCGAATACTTTTAAGTCTTATATTCGTCCTTACTAACAGTTTATTCGTTCTAGGTCCGCAACAATCGATATGGATTCTGGGGCATTCCTTTGTCTTTTGGGCAAAGAGAAGAGCTGCAAGTAGAACTTATACTTTGAACTTGGGTTTGGACCCGGCAATCTTCAACGTTCATTGGTTTGGCCGTAGAGGAATGGTATGGGATGATGTAATATTTGAGTTAAGCAGGCTATATGCATTATTTTCACCTCCGGATATTTTAATTGTGCATACGGGGGGTAATGATATTGGTAAATGTAAGACGCATGACTTAATTAACAGAATGAAGGATGTTTTCCAATTTCTGAAGCAGGCCTCCCCTGAGACAACATTAATTTTCTCTGAGATAATCCCGCGCCTGCGCTGGCTGGAGTCTTCCGTGTTCAGGCCTTTGGAAAAAGTTCGCAAGCGGATAAATAGAGCCTTGGATAAATTCCTGGGTCAGGGAGTAGGCATCTCATTGAGGCATATTGAGTTAGAAGGGGGTTGCCAGGGTCTTTACCGGACGGACGGGATACATCTGTCGGATATAGGCCTGGATATTCTGAACATGAATTTTCAGACATGCATTGAAAAGGCCGCGGTTTGGGGTGGTGGGGACAGAAGGGCAGGGGAGTTTCCCTCCCCTTCTGTCGGTTGGGAGAGTTAAGTAATTTTCAGGTGAGATGATAAACAGCTCGAGTCTCAATTGGCTGAGCTGGGTGTGATGTTTATTGGGAGTTTTAATTGATGGATTTATATTCAGTAGGTGTGACAATATATTCTATGATGGATTTTCTGAAACAATTGATTAAAACCAGTGAATCAGGCCGTGGCCAGTTTTAAAATCCAAACCAACATATATATATGACTGCAATATATAGTATGTTTTGTTTTATGCGTTAATAAAATTTTGGAAAGAATTCCTGGTCTTTGCGTTATTTCTGTTGCATGTCTGGGGATTCAATGTATTTGGGTAAGCGTAATGCCTGTGGTCCCATGGGGAAAGAAAGGGAGTAGCCGTTTAGGCTCTCCTTTCCATATGGGACCACGGCAGGGGCAGTAGGGCTAAGGGTTAACACTGGTATTTCTTGCTGGGGTCAATCTCAGGTCAAGTAGCTAGTAGGCAAAGGGCTGTAGGGAGTTAATAGGCAGAGGCTGGGATTGGTCAAAACGAGTCAGGTGTTTAGGGGTCTATAGAAGCCTGGGTGTATGGAAGGGCAGTGGTTGGTCAGCAGAGGTCAGGTGGTTTAAGGGAAACTTCTAGAACCAGGCTAGAAGCCTATATAGGGCCCTGGACCAGGACAGGAGGGCTGCCGTTTAACAGGAGGACCCAGCCAGAGGAGCTCCCCACCCTTCCCCCCCTCCCGTCGCGGCCTTGATTCACGTGGTGGCTCCCCATAGTGGGAGAGTTAAGTAATTTTCAGGTGAGATGATAAACAGCTCGAGTCTCAATTGGCTGAGCTGGGTGTGATGTTTATTGGGAGTTTTAATTGATGGATTTATATTCAGTAGGTGTGACAATATATTCTATGATGGATTTTCTGAAACAATTGATTAAAACCAGTGAATCAGGCCGTGGCCAGTTTTAAAATCCAAACCAACATATATATATGACTGCAATATATAGTATGTTTTGTTTTATGCGTTAATAAAATTTTGGAAAGAATTCCTGGTCTTTGCGTTATTTCTGTTGCATGTCTGGGGATTCAATGTATTTGGGTAAGCGTAATGCCTGTGGTCCCATAATAAAACTATATACACTGCGCTAAAGTGATATAAATGAGCAGTGCACAGTAAATAAATTATACTTAAATTATACTTAAAATAATGAATACGTAAAAATATATAAATAAAATAAATATTAATACTGTATATCATATGGTGAAAAACATAATTAAAGTGCCTGGTGCATAACTGTATTTAAAAAAAAAAAAAAACAAAGATAAAAGACAGTAATGTATCAAAGTGCTCCTGTGCTTTCATACAGTGTCCAAATCTGCCAATGATGACCGTGCTGAAAGACAATGCAATGGATGATTTAGGTCATATGACAAGGTGCTCATGTGCCTATGAGTAGCAACCAGCTGCGTCACTGATCCTGTGATAATAAAGTCTGTGTATAATCCAAAAGACTTAATGTGTGATCCAAACCGTGCTAAGGTGTCATCACTCAGGTGCCCCCTTATGTAATGAACGCTCACCTTGGCGCGTGCGACTTTGCGATTAAGCTAAGTCAAAGCACGCATTTGAACCACCTCTGGGCTCTTTAATAGTGTTAGGCTCCTGGGTTCCTCAGCATGAACCATCCGGGATATATGAAACAGGAAAAACTCGATAGTGCAAATAAACTTTTAAACCATTTATTAAATAAAGCAAAACCCACTTCAGAGGTACTCACACAGATCGGGTGGGTCAGTGCATTATTCTATGAAAAGCCTATACTGGTGTATACCAATGATGGTATCGGGATGATACGAACGTCCTCCTCAGTACACAAGATGCCTGACCCCTCCCCAACGCATATCGATGCAGGGATAACGCATCTACTTCAGTTTTTTTTTCATAATTCTTACCAGGTAAGTTAATCAAAATTAATTTAAAGTGTGTGTAGATGAGGCTGCATTTGGGCACTTTTACAGACAGATTTTAGGACAACACAAAAAAAAGCAGCTTCTGTAAATTGGAATGTGAACAGATAAGTTCAGAATTAATTTGTGCGTGAAGCTATAGTCCATATGCTAGGCACTTTTCCATGTGTACTTGGCCATATGACCTGATATGATATCATGAGAATTGTTTGCATGGAATGAGGATAAGAGAGCTAAGCCCAATTCCTGTGATCTGTGATATTTAAGCAGTAAACAGCAATAAGTATTTCCACAGATTATGAATATGCTTTGATCTAAACCATTCCATGGTGGGGATGGTGTGTTCAGGGTAATATGCAATGTTAGTTTTCCGCCACATATAGCGTTTTGCATTTAGGCCAAAAAATTCAAGACCCCCTTCTTCCACATTTGCTGTGCCCCCCACATGGCTTCTTGCAAACTGCAAATGGGACTTCTTATGGCTTTCTTTCAACAATGGCTTTCTTTTTGCCACTCTTCCATAAAGGTCAGATTTGTGGCATGACAACAGTTGTCCTGTGGACAGATTATGCCACCTGAGCTGTGGATCTCTGCAGCTCCTTCAGAGTTACCATGGGCCTCTTGGCTGCTTCTCTGATTAATGTTCTCCTTGCCTATCAGTTTAGGTGGACGGCCATGTCTTGGTGGGTTTGCAGTTGTGCCATACTCTTTCCATTTTCGGATGATGGATTGAACAGATGTTTAAAGCTTGTGATATTTTTTTTTAAAACCTCTGCTTTAAACATCTTCACAACTTTATCCCCGACCTGTCTGGTATGCTCCTTGGCCTTCATGATGCTGTTTGTTCACAAAGGTTCTGTAACAAACCTCTACAGACTTTACAGAACAGCTGTATTTATACTGACATTAAATTACACACAGGTGAACTCTGAAGGCAATTGGTACCACCAGATTTTAGTTAGGAGTATCAGAGTAAGGGCTCTTTCACACGTCTGTTCAGTTCGTCCGTTTTTTGGACGTCCGTTAACGGACCTCAATGCTTCCCTATGGGTTAGCGTCCGTTAGCGGATGAGCATCCGCTAACGTCCGTTAACATCTGTCTGCGGTAAGCTCCGTTTTTTTGGACGGAAGAAAACCCTATTTTTCTTCCGTCAAAAAAAAAGGAACGGACGAAAAACGGACGTTAGCGGATGATCCATTTACCATCCGATCCGCTAACGTCAGTTTTTCATCAAAATATGTTAAAAAAAAAAAAAAGTTCTAAAAAAAAAAAAAAAAACGGATGAAAAAAACGGATGAAAAAAACGGATGAAAAACGGACGGAAAACGGAATGGAAACGGATGTAAACGGACGGAAAACGGACGAAAAACGGATGAAAAAACGGATCAACTGAAGGGGGAAAAAACTGATCTAAGAAACTGAACGGACGTGTGAAAGAGCCCTAAAGGGGACTTAATACAAATTAACGCCACACTTTTCATATATTTATTTGTAAAAAAAAAAAATCAAAACCATTTATCATTTTCCTTTAACTTCACAACCATGTGCCAATTTGTGTTGGTCTATCACATAAAATCCCAATAAAATACATTTACGTATCATCTTATGATTCATGCCAGTCCGCTATTTTTTCGTGTGACTAGTGGTTGTTGCAGATGAGCCGGTTTGTGGTGTCAAGTAAGATGGATCATAATTCATGGATACAGCTCTATTTCTTCAATGTCTTGTGCAATCTTTCCTTTTAATATTGTGTGTGGGATATATATATATATTGTGAAGGACTAGCAACAATTGTAGAGCTTGGAGGACACCGCCAATTGCTGGTTCTTCTTTTTAAGGGCTTTGTTTGCCCATTTTTATTAAAAGAAAAGTTCAAAACAAAGGGTTTTCCCTCGCAGGGTATTTTCACTGTCCATACAACATAATGGTAAATTCAGGCTTCTGGCTTATACATACAGCAATGCTGCTCAGGCCTTCCACTTCAGACACTCGTCTGTCTCCTACAGACTATTCATTGCCAACACCGTCTGTTTAGATAGCAGCCCCTCACTGCTCTGATCCTCAGACTTGGGTCTCTGGCTTCCCCAGTGCACACCTGCACTCGTCGGGAGGGTGGGGTCCCGACTCCACTATCAGGCCCACACACACCTGAACAATCAGTGTGGCGTTGAGCCTCAAAACCTGGATCCAGGACTAGGGATTTCATCCCACCCGGATCTCTAAGGAATCCCCCAGGCTCCAGGTCCCAAAGTGGACTTTAGTAAATAACAAGAAATAACTGAAAAAAAGCCATTTTCCTCCCAAACAAGCAAATACACTGGTGGGGTATCATACTACCACAATATATATTCCTTATTTTTTCTTTTGGCTTATATATAGAACAGATTGGCATATTGTGGGATATGAGACATCTTACTAATCTTCAGTGAATTTTTTTAACAGTTTTTAGATTTGCGCTATTGGGCCAAATCTAAATTTATTCCCAAGCATATGGAAATACCTTTCAATATATTATATGGAAATCAAAGCTCTTTCCTTTCTGTTTAATAATTGAGGTACGATTCATTGTCATGTTTATTGAAAAATGTGGTGCATTACCTTTAGAGGAACTAACCCTGGCTCAATGTTTATTAACTTTTAGACTTAAGTCATGTTTTGCAAAGGGGTCAAATACTTATTTCACTCATTAAAATTCAAATCAATTTATAACTTTTTTTAATTTCTTTTTCTGTATTTTTTTGTTTTTATTTTGTCTCTCACTGTTAAAATAGACCGACCATTAAAATTATAGGCTGATCATTTGTTTTTCAGTGGGAAAACATACAAAATCAGCAGGGGATCAAATACTTTTTCCCCTCACGGTACAATTTGTTTTCTGTAACTCTCCACAATAGGATTTATTTATGTAATTAATTGAATATGGAAAAATGTGGAGTATGTAATCATTTTTTTTATTGCTGGTTTTTCTATTGTAGATATTATATTCATATCTTGATTGTGAGAGCTTGTAGACCCTGAAGGTTTGGCTTTACGTGAAACACTTTAATCCATTAGGCTCTATTTTAATATATATATATATATATATATATATATATATATATATATATATATTTATATATATATTTAACCTTTCCACGACTCCAACCTCCGGTTTGGTGATTTGAAGTTCTATTTTCCACTTTTTTCTGTAACAAATAAATGGGGGATAGTGTCAATATTTTGTGACTAGGGTATAGTTTCTCTTCCCACCTAGTTATTACTATTATAAAACAAGAAAGCTCTGGTTTAGGTGAAAGACTTTCCAGGAGTCATGAGCTATGTGTCTGACCAGGTTTACTCAGCTAGATGCTAGTATCCTATACTCAGGTGCACATTTTCTTCACAATGAAGACATTTACATATGTAAATAAAAAAAAATGCTATAAAACGTTTCCTGAAAGTTTCTTTAAAAGTTATTCTGGATTGGTTAGTTTTTTAAACTGAAAAGAATAATAAATATCTTATTTTCAGTCATCAGTTAATTAACACATACTACAGAAGAAACGGTTTAAAAAAAAAAAAAAAAGTAAAAAAGTATACTGATAGAAATCATTGTGTTGTTACCGTAACTAACTTTCCATTTTGCATGTTTGAAACATGAGACATCGTGTTACTTACCAAACGTTTTTCCATATAGAAAGAGATTGTCAAAAAAAAACACTTTTGTGCACTTTTGATCTTAACAAGTTCTTGTTCAATATAGCTCACTTTGGAAAATATCATCACCTCTGCTGTCCATCTGCCATTGATCAAGGGACAAAAATGATATTTAGACCTAGGATATGACTCTGAACCTTTCTTTGTATATTTCACAGCATAATCACATTTGGGAATGATCGGGTCATTAGCTTGCTGTCATTAGTAGGCTCAAAGACAATGCTTTGCACAGCAATTATTATCACATTTAGTGATTTAAAAAAAAAATAATGGTGGTTGGTGCAGGGTTCAACCAGTCATTCATATTCCATAATAATTAATATGAATGAATTAACTTAACAAGCTACTATTACTAACTGACAAAAGTTAAACATGAATTAACTTTGCAAGCTACTATTACTAACTGACAAAAGTAAAAAAAAGTAAAAAAAATCTATTGAACCAATTTCTATTTGCTTGTCTGCATTGAAGAAACAAAAAAGACAAATTATATAAAACCACGTATTTATAGAAGTGATACATTTACCGTGGCAGCAGGTAAGCAAATTAGGATTTGCACTTGGGTGTATGTACAAATTTGAAAGAGGACCTGTACTGAGGAAACTGTGCCAAAAAGGCAAGCAGAGGTCAAAGGACTACCAGTGTTATACAGGATAGTTTGTTTCTGTCAATAGTCCTTAACAATCAGTGGCATCACTGGCCCCAGGGATTCCCAGCCATGTATGCAAAAGGGTGGTGGTGACATCACTGAAAAAATATAGGCATGGTCATAGACCAACATGGTTGTGTCCATATTTGGTCAGTGATTTTACCACATCCCCACCTCCTTGTGTAAAAACTTAATGACAGCTGTTGTTAGCAGTGGAAATGTGTAGTGGTACTCAATTACATGGGTGGGGGATACCGGGAGCTTGCTTTATCTTAAAAGGGGCTTCCAGATTCCAGGAAGTCTTTTCCTGCACAATCACTCATCAACATGGCCCCTTCCCAAATTGAGGGCATGTGGCCTGGTTTGATTTAGGATACCCCCCCCCCCCTTATTTCCTGGACTGCCAAGCTGCTTGCTAGAACTAAGGGTCTGATGTCATGTATTTTAAGAGGCAGACATGCTTTTTTTTTGCGCAGGGAGGCCCCATGCTATTTTAAATGCTTTTTGCATGGGGATCCCCCTAAACATCTATGCCAGATCCAAAGGTTCTGTTATTGATCCACAGAGGCATCCAATTTAAGGCTACAAAACAGGGGCACTTAGGAGTACATTTGAACCTACAGAACAAGAGTACCTAGGCACGGACACACACCAGGAAGAGCGCCACCATTTTCTATCAGGAAAGACTAAAGATACTTTTTAAGGGTACAGGCAAAATTAACAATCCTAATGTCCCGTACACACAATCGGAATTTCCAATGGAAAAAGTCAGACGAACCTTTTCCATCGGAAATTCCGACCCTGTGTATGCCCCATCGGGGTAATTCCATCGCAAATTCCGATGAATTCCATCGGAGTTCAGATAGAGAACATGTTCTCTCTTGCTCCCATTGAATTCTGTCGGAATTCCGATGTGAGTTTGGTCGGACAAAGCCCTACTGACCACCAACCCTGAGGCCATTGTTATTCTCATTGATGCTGGACCTGGAACATTTTCTACCCCCCACTGGCAACAATCTGGCCCTTCTAAAGTTGGAAGGACAGTAAACTGGCCCTTTGTTTGAAAAGTTTGGAGACCCTTGCTATAGACCATAGAAATGTTTGTGAAGAAGGAGAGTTTTTAAAGCAGATCTGAAGGATATTCTTCTTATTACTGCAATCAGCAGTGGAGGCTTGGTGGGAGAACCTAGAATGCAGGTACCACAAAGTAAATAATCTTTATAGGCACAAATAGAAACATGGAAAATATAATATTAAAGGTAAAATAATAAAGGGCCACATGGAGAAAAGAATCCTACCAGTAAATATAAATCAAGCATATAAGTATAATGAAATCAGTTCTCAATGTAAAGTCTTTTTAAGCAAGTTTTTCTCCTTGGCAAACTGCCCAGCTCAGTTACTGTAAACCCTACTGTGACATGTTAACATGCTGCCAATAAGTGTCTAGTAAGTTTATTCTGCTGTTTCTGCTTATCAGGAAATAAGCAGCATTGCCCAATAAACAGAATTTAATTGTTAAAAAAGTTGAAACTCAATAGGAATGAATAAAAACAAGTAAAGTTTCAACCAAAACTCTTTTCTAATTTTGTAAAAAGCGAGAAAGAGATAGAATCCTTTTGCACATCTTTATTGCTCTCTGCTTGGATATGTATATATCATTTTATATATATATATATATATATATATATATATATATATATATATATATATATATATATATATTTATACCTTTTCATGTGACAACACTGAAGAAATTACACTTTGCTGCAATGTAAAGTAGCAAGTGTATAGCTTGTATAAGATTGTAAATTTGCGGTCCCCTCAAAATAACTCAACATGCCATTAATGTCTAAATCGCTAGCAACAAAAGTGAGTACACCCCAAAGTGAAAATGTCCAAATTGGGACAAAACTGTCAATATTTTGTGTGGCCACCATTATTTTCCAGCACTGCCTTAACCCTCCTGGGCATGGAGTTCACCAGAGCTTCACAGGTAGCCACTGGAGTCCTCCTCCACTCCTCCATGACAACATCACGGAGCTAGTGGATATTAGAGACCTTGCGCTCCTCCACCTTCCATTTGAGGATGCCCCAACAATGCTCAATAGGGTTTAGGTCTGGAGACATGCTTCTTTAGCAAGGAAGTGGTCATCTTGGAGGTGTGTTTGGGACAGTCTCTGAAGGGAGGGGATCATGCTCTGCTTTAGTATGTCACAGTACATGTTGACATTCATGGTTCTCTCAATGAACGGTAGCTCCCCAGTGCCGGAAGCACTCATGAAGCTCCAGACCATGACACTACCACCACAATGCTTGACTGTAGGCAAGACACACTTGTCTTTGTACTCCTCACCTGGTTTCCACCACACATGCTTGACACCATCTGAACCAAATAAGTTTATCTTGGTCTCATCAGACCACGGGACATGGTTCCAGCAATCCATGTCCTTAGTCTGCTTGTCTTCAGAAAACTGTTTGCTGGCTTTCTTGTGCATCATCTTTAGAAGAGGCATTCTTCTGGGATGACAGCCAAGCAGGCCAATTTGATGCTGTGCGCGTCGTATGGTCTGAGCACTGACAGGCTGACCCATCACCCCTTCAACCTCTGCAGCAACACTGGCAGCACTCATACGTCTGTTTCTCAAAGATAACCTCTGGATATGATGCTGAGCAGGTGCACTCAACTCCTTTGGTCGACCATGGCGAGGCCTGTTCTGAGTGGAATCTTTCCTATTAAACCGCTATATGGTCTCGGCCACGGTGCTGCAGCTCACTTTTAGGGTCTTGACAATCTTCTTATAGCCTAGGCCATCTTTAGTAGAGCAAAAATATTTTTTTAGATCCTCAGGGAGTTCTTTGCCATGAGGTGCCATGTTGAACTTCCAGTAACGAATATGAGAGAGTGAGAGCGATAAAACCAAATTTAACATATCTGCTCTCCATCCACACCTGAGACCTTGTAATACTAATGAGTCACATGACACATGGGAGGGAAAATGGCTAATTGGGCCCAATTTGTACATTTTCACTTAGGGGTGTACTCACTTTTGTTGCCAGCAGTTTAGACATTAATGGCTGTGTTGAGTTATTTTGAGGTGACAGCGAATTTACATTGTTATACAAGCTATACACTCACTACTACTACATCATAGCAAAGTGTAATTTCTTCAGTGTTGTCACATGAAAAGATATAATAAAATATTCACAAAAATGTGAGGGGTGTACTCACTTTTGTAAGATAATATATATATACAGTACAGACCAAAAGTTTGGACACACCTTCTCATTCAAAGAGTTTTCTTTATTTTCATGACTATGAAAATTGCAGATTCACACTGAAGGCATCAAAACTATGAATTAACACATGTGGAATTATATACATAACAAAAAAGTGTGAAACAACTGAAAATATGTCATATTCTAGGTTCTTCAAAGTAGCCACCTTTTTGCTTTGATTACTGCTTTGCACACTCTTGGCATTCTCTTGATGAGCTTCAAGAGGTAGTCACCTGAAATGGTCTTCCAACAGTCTTGAAGGAGTTCCCAGAGATGCTTTGCACTTGTTGGCACTTTTGCCTTCACTCTGCGGTCCAGCTCACCCCAAACCATCTCGATTGGGTTCAGGTCCAGTGACTGTGGAGGCCAGGTCATCTGGCGCAGCACCCCATCACTCTCCTTCTTGGTCAAATAGCCCTTACACAGCCTGGAGGTGTGTTTGGGGTCATTGTCCTGTTAAAAAATAAATGATGGTCCAACTAAACGCACTGGATGGAATAGCATGTCGCTGCAAGATGCTGTGGTAGCCATGCTGGTTCAGTATGCCTTACATTTTGAATAAATCCCCAACAGTGTCACCAGCAAAGCACCCCCCACACCATTACACCTCCTCCTCCATGCTTCACGGTGGGAACCAGGCATGTAGAGTCCATTCGTTCACCTTTTCTGTGTCGCACAAAGACACAGTGGTTGGAACCAAAGATCTCAAATTTGGACTCATCAGACCAAAGCACAGATTTCCACTGGTCTAATGTCCATTCCTTGTGTTCTTTAGTCCAAACAAGTCTCTTCTGCTTGTTGCCTTTCTTTAGCAGTGGTTTCCTAGCAGATATTCTACCATGAAGGCCTGATTCACACAGTTCTAGAGATGTGTCTGCTGCAAAAGGTGGCTACTTTGAAGAACCTAGAATATGACATATATTTTCAGCTGTTTCACACTTTTGTGTTATGTATATAATTCCACATGTGTTAATTCATAGTTTTGATGCCTTCAGTGTGACTACAATTTTCATAGTCATGAAAATAAAGAAAACTCTTGGAATGAGGTGTGTCCAAGCTTTTGGTCTGTACTGTATATAATTGTCGTATCTCACACCCTGAAAAAATAATACTGTATATAAGATAAAAATATTCTGGTTACATGCGTAAGATTAGCTTTATTAAACCCACTTGCAATTTTTACACTTTACAACAATGTCAAGAAAGGAGACCATGTTAATTCCTTTTATAAATGAAATCCGTACAGACAGAAGGCAGCTTTCCTCCGCCAAGAACACATTCTGTTGGATTACATAGAATATATCATTCACGTTTTTTGAAATGTCGCTTTGAAAAAATACCCCTATTATAAAAAGATTATATTAGTGCCTTATATTTGCAATGCTGGTCATTATGCACATTACAGTCATATTAGGTTTCTAATTAGTGACAAACTTCCAGTGACACCACAGGGTAAAACGTTAATTTGAAGTTCAGCTCTCAGAAATGAAAATAACAAATTAGGAAAACATCTGTCACATATAAGCAAATCATATGATCATCTAGGCAGATCATGTCAGTATGCATCAGATCTGAAAAAAACTTTTACTTGGATAGTGGTTGCTGAATTTACTAAATGCTGTGGCAAATGAACAGATTGCAGCGACTTGGCAACAGAAAGCAAAGAAATAACAACCTTTACTTATTTCATCTATTATTAGAATTGCGATATGTTTGACCCATGACAATGATTTAACCCCTCAAGCATTGTACAGTGTTTTTACAGAAATCTTACAAAGGTTTCAGGAGGGACCATTCACTGTCGTAGTAGATAAGTAGATAACGTAGTACCCATAGCATCAATACCCAAACTCAGTATACTAGCTACTCCACCCCCAAGCAAAATGGAATGATAAATGCCCTGGCATTAGCCTGGTCTATCCCTGTTTTTTCCAATAGGTATGAATAAATGACTGTTAAGCACGCACATCTACATTGGCTATAATAAAAAAAATTCTCAAGAGAATGAGAGATAGGAACTGCTAGAAGCATTTAAAAAAGTAGCGCATAAAAAGGGGAAGTCTTGTGGTACATAGCAATATAGTCAAGTGAAAAATTGACACATTGAGGGTTATTTACGAAAGGCAAATCCACTTTGCACTACAAGGCATCAAAACTATGAATTAACACATGTGGAATTATATACATAACAAAAAAGTGTGAAACAACTGAAAATATGTCATATTCTAGGTTCTTCAAAGTAGCCACCTTTTTGCAAAGTGCATTTGAAATTGCACTGAAAGTGCACTTGGAAGGGCAGCCACTGAAGATCCGAGGGGGACATGCAAGGAAAAGAAAAAACAGCATTTTAGCTTGCACATTATTGGATAATAAAATCAGCAGAGCTTCCCCTCATTTCAGATCTTCCCCTCAGATTTATAGCGACTGCACTTCCATGTACACTTTCAGTGCAATTTCAAGTGCCAATTTCAACCCCCATGGAGTTTAAATACAAAAAAAACACTAAGGCCCAGATTCACAGCCAACGGTGCATCTTTGTGCGGGCGTAGCGTATCTTCTTTACGCTACGTCGGCGCAACGTTGAGAGGCAAGCATGCTATTCACAAAGAATATGCTCTCAACGATGTGCCGGCGTAGCATATAGTTGTCGGCGTAAGCCGACATAAGTCAAAGTGGGTGGAAGTGGGCTGGAAGTGGGCGTGATATATTAAAATGAAGCGTGACCCCATGCAAATGATGGGCTGAGCTTTAAAAAGCGAACTGCGCATGCGTCGTCTCTTGGACGCATCCCAGTGCGCATGCTCACAGTCACGTCGAAATAGCTGCCTAAGATACGTCAGTACACTGCCTACACGTTAACGTAACGTACGCACAGCCCTATTCACGTAGTACTACGTAAACAACGTAAAATACGACAGCTGTTCCCTGGTCCATACCTTTGAATGGGTTGCGCCTCCTATATGAGGAATAACTTTACGCCGGACGTAACCCTGACGCAAATCGCTTAAAACATGCGCCGGACGCAAGTACATTTGTGAATCGCCGTATCTTACTCATTTGCATATTTAACATGGGTACGCCGAATGCGTCCAGCGTAACTTTGCGCCCACGATACGCCGGCGTAGGCAAGTTACGTTGGGCGGCTGAAGCCTTGCTTTTCAACGTATATAGCTTTGTGAATCGGCGCAGAGATGCGACGGCACACATTTGTACTTACGACGGCGTATCTTTAGATACCTCGGCGTAAGTCCAATGTCAATCCGGGCCGTCAGCGTAAGTCCGACGTGAATCCGGGCCGATGAAGCAAAACCCCAAAAAAGTAACAATTTAAAAGAGTCATTTGAGACACATTTACAACAGGATTGTAGTATAATTTAGAATTTCTCAATATCCTCTACCTGTGAAAAACAGTTCTTACATGTGTGCACTACAATTGTAGTTGTGTATGTGGCACAGTTGTCCAAAAACGTAAAGTAACTTGTATATAATTCCAGATGTGGGGCCCTCAAACATGTGTAAAATTATGTCAAATACCTCACTAAATGAAACACAGCTGGATTTACGTGAAATATTAACCTAATTGCACCTATTTATTTTGATAAAAAAAGCTGAATCAAAAAGCAGGATATTCATATCAGTAACTCCAACTGAGTAGAAATTATTAGGAATGAGCTTCAGGTTGAGGTCGACCATGAGTTCAATCCAAACTCAAGCTGTGCAGTTTAGGAAATTGGCGAAATATTTGAACTTGCCACTGTTGCAACCAATTACCAATCCTGCAATACCTGGATTTTTAACTCAGGTCAGGTGGCATTCAAGGGCCAATAATAGGAGTTGACTAATTTGCCACCCGTTACTATAAAATTCAGGCTTCCCATCAGTTTTTGTCAGGGTGGATGTGAAGTTGATGTAAATAGGGACAGTTTACAGAGCATTTTCAGGGAGCTACAGTTACTGCTATATGTGCTAGATAATGCTAGATACAGAGCTATACAGTGCTATATACGGTACTGAATTATTCTATGTAACAATGGATTGCAGTGTGGTGGGCCACAAAGTATGTTGTGTGCCACTGGGTTGTGTAGTGCTATTTTCATGGTCTACCATCAAACTCGAAGGACAATGGCTGTAGCAGTAGAGAGATTCACAAATAGAAGCAAGTATACCAGCAGATCCTGCTAGTGGATGACAGGGGTTCCAGGTGGTGGAGATGGGTTTTTCTGCATGATAGTACCAGGTTGTGGTCCTCAAGATCTCCTCAAGCCGCGGTCTGGTAGCAGATGTAACAGGTAGGGGTCAAGCAGAAGCATGGTCAGTAAATATGCCAAAGGTCGGTTACAAGTAGTAACCACAGGTTTCCGATAATCTCAATGGTCTAAGAGACCGGAAGCAAGTAGGATTTTCGGCACTTCCAGTTTCCGGAAACATCAACCATGTGAGTTACTAAATGTTGTACCTTCAATAAATGTAACCATATTTCTACACTTAGAGGCGCCTCTCTTCTCTTTTATACTCTGTAGCTCCTGCTGGGTTTCGCTTCTAATCCCCTTGTGGAGGCTGCCATTTGTGGATGGACATTTTATGGTTACACAATCACATTGCTATAATCGTCTTCAGTTTTCACTGATGCTATTCTAATAAGATGGCCTCGTAAAACAGCCTTGTGGGCCACCCACAATGTGCTAGGGAAGATATCTGGTGTGGAAATTAGGGTAAAGTATTAATTTATGTGGTCAAAATAAGAGAGCTACCTCGTGCTATACTAATACATCATTATCACAAAATAAATTCATAATAAACACATTTTAGATAATAAATGACAATATATAGATAATAAAGTCCATATATTCAAGAAAATAAATGAATAAATAAAGTTCATGTGATTCCAAAAAGTTTTTCCAATGCAACTGTGACTTAATCAAATGTAAAATGTAAAGTGCCAAAACAAACATCAGTGCAGTTCATGCTCTCCTCAATGTGCCCTCTCACTCACCAGAGATCCAGGATTCCCATGACAGAATTCAGATGCGCTTTGAGAGGGTGGCAGGGCTTAGTAGTCCCACATGCTGTGTCACCAAATGCGGCTTGCGTTGCCCTCACTGAGCCATCAGAGATCCAGGAAATACATTGGAAAGTGTGCAAACGTTATGAGGACTGCTGGGTTCTGTGGTGCCACGTGCTGCGTCTCCAGGTGCAATTGGTGTTGTCCTCAACATGCACTTTTGAGAGCAGCAACCCTGAACGTTAGTGATCACTTATATTTATAATTTATTGTTCATCATTAATTATTCCTTTTGTAGTCACTTGTGTAGCGTAGAAATTCACGATGTCATACACTTATTTACTTAGTATAGCTTCAGAAATTTTATGACAAACATCTGAGTCAGTAAGAAAAGAGTCGTTAAGATGCTAGGTGTATGGAGCCTCCGAAAGACCAATAAGAGTGGTGATTAAGGATACAATATGATGATTGGACCATGGGCAGTGATGAATCCCAGACTTGGTGGAATTGGTCAGAATAATGGGGTACAATTGATATAATACATTCTGGTGAAGGATTCATGAGGGTGAGTAAAATGTATAATCTTTAGCACTGAAGTTATCAGATCGCCAGTAATCTATCAATTAAAGCGAATATAGTGATTTAGTTTGTGATTTGGGAAACAAGGTTAAAATCACTGCCAGTGAACATATGAGGTGAAGTATATTTTTCCAGAACCTTGAAAAAGGCAGAAAATAATGTAGCTTGAGCCGCATTAGGGGCATACTTTTTGATATTTTTCTTTGATTTTCTTTGATATATAAGAAGGCCAGTATGGTGGCCTGAGTTTATGGGAGGGGCCCGGAGGGTATTTAAGCAGCCCACTCACACATGCTCTTTGTCGGTTCAGTGTGCAGTACTACACGTCACTGGGCTGACTCTTCCCAGCTCACCTCATGTCCGTGAGTCTGCGCATTCAATCGCATTCGACATCGCAATCGCTTTGTGGCTTCTCCCTTCATGGTCTTCGCCGGCGGTTCCCGCTTACTGTCGCAGGTAGGATTCAAACCTTTTTGTATCTTGTGCAATCTTGCAATTCGTTATGCTTTCTATCCTGCACCCCTTTTGGAAAAAAAAACTGCCTCTGAGTTATTGTTGCTCATGTTCCAACATCATTTGGCTCAGGCATAGTACATTTGTAACTTCCTTCTGCCAAACATACGATTCATTTGTAAATCCATTTGGAGATTAGCATGTGTTTGTATGGGTTCTTTGGCAGATTGAGGTGGTAATTGGACTCACATGGTGCCTTGTCTGCACTTGATTAGCCTGGGGGGATGGGTGGTTGGTAGGTGTTCGGTTTCAAAGCAAGGGGTAGCATACACTCTACAACCAAATCGTATCAGATTCGTTCAATACTCCTTACTACCGATTCGTATCGAATTTGTTTCATGCATTTTTACAACAGTTTTGTATCAGATACATTGCATGCTTTCTACCGTTGTCATTCATTGTTCCCCCATGCCGTGTGTTTTTAGTTCCCGCAGCAGAACTTATGAATTGTTTGTTCACGGTTCTTCTCTCTCATTTATTTACCAAAGTTATTGCCTGTGCGTCATGCATGGCGCCACACCACACTCTTCGGATGTGTTGCACATCCACTCCAGTCCAAAGCAAACCCAGTCGCACGTTCACTGTCCCAGGTAGGATTCGTTAGCTTGTTTGTCATGTCAAATTCGTGGCAACTCATGGTGTCACCCGTACCATATGTTTGGTTCCCGCAGTGGAGCTTACAAAGCATTGATACGCACTTCTCGTGTTCTATTTTCTACACCAAACCTCATTGTTTTGCCCCATGCATGGCATCACGCTACACCTTCCCGACATGTTTCACTCCAGCCACAGTCCGCCGCAAACTCACTTGCATGGCCCACTGTCGCAAGTAAGATTTGTTATTACATTCTTTATGTCCTATCAATTTGCTACCATTCGTTGTCTCCCATATCGTTCATTAGTGGCCCCTATGGAACCACGATTCAAACAGGCATTGTCCTTCTACCTTATACTGCTTTCTTAAGGTACAAACAAACCAGGTGTTTCTATCCTTTCTCAGTAACCCAATTCTTATTGATTGAGACCTTGCAACCATGCAAATCATCTCAGCAGCCTGAAACCCTTGTTAAGACCCTTGCAACACATGACCTTTACAAAACGCAAAATAAAATAAAAATAAACATAAAAAAGCAAAAAAAAAAAAAAACGCAAAAAAAACAACCTTTGCCACCACGCAATCTCAGCCCCTTGGCAACCTGACACCTGTTGAGACCGTTGCAACCACGCAAAATCGTCTCAGCAGCCTGACACCCTTGTTGAGACCCTTGCAAACGCAATATCGTCCCAGCAGCCCTCACACTCATTGAGATCCTTGCAACCACGCAAAATCATCTCAGCAGCCTGACACCCTTGTTAAGACCCTTGCAACACATGACCTTTACAAAACGCAAAATAAAATAAAAAATAAATATAAAAACGCCAAAAAAAAAAAACCTTTGCCACCACGCAATCTCAGCTCCTTGGCAACCTGACACCTGTTGAGACCGTTGCAACCACGCAAAATCGTCTCAGCAGCCTGACACCCTTGTTGAGACCCTTGCAAACGCAATATCGTCTCAGCAGCCCTCACACTCATTGACATCCTTGCAACCACTCGTATATCGCCTCAGCAGCCTGACACCCTTAAGACCCTTGCAACACATGACCCTTAAAAAAGGCAAAAAAAAAAAAAGATATATAAAAAAGCAAAAAAAAAAAAGCAAAATTAAACATTAAAGTGCAAAAAAAAAAAAAAAAAAAAACGTTGCCACCACACAATCTCGGCCCAGCAACCTGACACCTGTTTAGACCATTGCAACCACGCAAAATCATCTCAGCAGCCTGACACACTTGTTGAGACCCTGGCAAACGCAATACCGTCTCAGCAGACCCACACTCATCGAGACCCTTGAAACCACACAAAATCATCTCAGCAGCCTGACACCCTTGTTAAGACCCTTGCAACACAAGGCCCTTACAAAAACGCAAAGAAAAAATATATATTAAAAAAAAAAAAACGCAAAAAAAATAAATAAAAAAAATAATAAAAATAAACGTTGCCACCACGCAATCTCGGCCCAGCAACCTGACACCTGTTGAGACCATTGCAACCACGCAAAATCGTCTCAGCAGCCCTACATTCATCAAGGCCCTTGCAACCACGCAAAACCGTCTCAGCAGCTTGACACCCTTGTTGAGATCCTTGCAAACGCAATACCATCTCAGCAGCCCCACATTCATCAAGGCCCTTGCAACCATGCAATACCGTCTCGGCAGCCTCACACCATTGTTGAGACCCTTGCAAACGCAATACCGTCTCAGCAGCCCCACACTCATCGAGAGCCTTGCAACCACGCAATACCGTCTCGAGCAACCTCCCACTCATCAAAGACCTTTGTGACCACGCAGTCTCGCCCCAGCAACATGGCATTCATTGAGACCCTTGCAGCCAGAAAAATGGGTGTTTTTCAGCCGCCCCTGATCTCTCCTCTATGTTATCTTACCAGTACGTCTACACAGGATCCCCAATCACTCCTCTATGTTATATTATCAGTACATGTACACAGGATCATTTATAGTAATTTCTAGGCAGTTGAGTTCAGAAACCTTCTAAAAAAAAAAAAATGGGTTCAGACGAATGTTCAAAGGCATGCGAAACGCCGATGCCTGTAACAGCTTGTAAACACAGCCACATGTGGTAACTCATGTTTACCAGCGTTTCATTTACAGTCGTTTTTATTAAAAAAAAAAAGGGGGGGGGGGAATATTGTCTCAGCAACTTGACACTCATTTGAGACCCTTGCAAAATGTAATATCATCTCAGCTACCTCACACTCGTCTAGACCTTTGCAACCACACAATCTCATCTCAGCAACCTAACGCCCGTTCAGACCTTTGCAGCCATACAAAGTCGTCTTAGAAAACTGACACTCATTTGACACCATTGCAAACGCAATATCATCTCAGCAACCTGACACCCGTTCAGACCTTTGCAGCCATACATAGTCATCTCAGCAGCCCGACACTCACTTGAGGACCATGCAGCAAACGCAACATCGTCTCAGCAACCCCTCACTTGTTGAGACCCGTGCAACCACACAAGGCAATCTCAAAACAAACCTCATAATCATCGAGACCTTTGCAACCACGCAATATCGTCTCAGCAAACCAGACTGAGACCCTTGCAACCACACAATATTGTCTGCAGCAGTATAAAACACTTTGCAGCACGCACCTACGTGCAACCCCGAATACAAACTAAACTTGCAAACACACCTCAGTGACAGTCAGCCAAACAAACACTCATCTTTTCCCTGTCTTTTTCCCTGCAGTTAGTTCAGGTTTCCATCCAGCACCAGCGAGTGCACGTTGGTCTGCGGGTGCACGTTGGTCAGCGAGTGCACGTTGGTCAGCGAGTGCACGTTGGTCGGCAAGTGCACGTTGGTCGGCAAGTGCACGTTGGTCGGCGAGTGCACGTTGGTCGGCGAGTGCACGTTGGTCGGCGAGGGCACGTTGGTCAGTGAGTGCACGTATATCGTCTTGTTGAGCACCTGTGTATTGTCTTGATTTTCTCACACCAATGCAAGATCCAGTCCAAGTTCTCAAACTAGACCAAGCATCAGTAGCAGACTTAGCTATGTGGGACAACTTCCCCACCTGATAGAACAGCATTTCAATCTTCATCCCGGCAGTGTCAGCCGAGCCACCACAGGCTTTTGCGTGCATTTTTCTTCCGCCACTGGTTCTCCAAACCTCGGCCCCCAGAAATTCTCTTAAATTTCTGCTTCACCCAGTCTTCATCACGTCTCGTGCTGTACCCCATTGTGGCAGCTTCCCAGGTTTGGGGCCACACTTGAACTGGACAGACAGTGTTCTTCACCACAGACAATCAGGCCACAGCCGACTTCATCAAATAAGGTAGATCAAGCCTCTCCCCATCACGTCCTTCCTGCGCAGGCTCGCGCAGCTGTCACTCCGTCACCAGTTTAATATCTTCTGTAGTCATATTCCAGGCAAATGCAAAATCGCAGCTGATGATCTGTCCCATTCTAACCTTATTTGTTTTTCCAGCAAGAGCCTGGAGCTGACCCAATAACCATCCCTGTCCCACCCTGGTCATTGCTGACGATGGACTGAAGTAGCATCTCACCAACTCAACCCAGCTTATTAACCACTCCTTGGCACGCAACACACTGAAGGCCTATCACACTGCTTGGAACACTAACTGCTAATTTTTGGCCACTTGCCTCGGAGCAGCAATAGGCAACGTTAGACACGTCCTAGCCTTCATATCGTATTGCCACACGCAGCTGACCCTTTCTCACAATACTATCACGCCATATCTAGATGGCGTCCAGCATTTCCTGTCCCTGCAGGACCCCAGTAAACTGTCAGTATTCTCGAGCCCATGCAGTCAAGTCCCTCCTACAGAGCATACAGAAGCACCAACCTGTAGTCAGTGGCAAGCGCCTACCTTTCAAGAGTGCCCTCTTTAGGCACATGTCTGAAATCCTTACTCGTTCCCCATTTAGGGCCTTGCCCAGCATAGTCATCCTAGCAGCCATCTACCAGGCCTTCTACGGTTCCCTACGACCTAGTGAATTTACAGTCAGTGGCTCCGGCAGTCAGTCACTGCTCCGACGCCACCCGACTCGCTTTCGAACCCCTACACTCTCAGTCTGCAAATGCAACAAACCACCCCCGGGGGTTGACATCAACCTGTTTCAGACTAACAATGCCTGACGCCCAGTGACGGTGTTTGACCGACTACTGCTCCATCTACCCAGCCAATCTGATTGTAGCTCGTTGCTACCCTTTCCAAACCAGCTCCCTGAGTGGCAGCCAGTTTGTCAAGCATGTCAGAATCCTAAGCAACTTGGGCTTCAAATGCCAGTCTGTTCTCAGGACATTCTTTCCGAATTAGAGCAGCCTCAACTGCCTCACAACAGGGAGTACCAGACCACTTAATCAAGATACCAGGCTGATGGGAAGTCTCCTTGTTTTGCCACATACATCCCAGATCCTCAGGAAGAAATGGCACAAGCCTTTACCAAGCTGGCTCAATAAATACAAGAAATCAATATAAGCTATTTCCCTATCTGAGTCTTTCTTGGCATACTGACCAGACCACCAAGGCACACTTCAGGTCTATTTATGTTGTAAGTCTTGTCGCGTGTTTATGTGATCCACATCACTCTCGGTCAGAGGGCCACGACCATAAATAAGAAGGCCAGTATGGTGGCCTGAGTTTATGGGAGGGGCCCAGGGGGTATTTAAACAGCCCACTCACACATGCTTTTTGTCGGTTCAGTGTGCAGTACTACACGTCACTGGGCCGACTCTTCCCAGCTCACCTCATGTCCGTGAGTCTGCGCATTCAATCGCATTCGACACCCTCCCGCCCTTCCCTTTTTCAGGGCACTTCTCAGCATATCCTTCTTCAATTAACTACCCATTACTTACTTTGGGTATGCCCCCTTTTCTTGGCATACTGACCAGACCACCAAGGCACACTTCAGGTCTATTTATGTTGTAAGTCTTGTCGCGTGTTTATGTGATCCACATCACTCTCGGTCAGAGGGCCACGACCATAAACTATATTTACACATAAATGTTGATTTTTGGGATGAAAAACGTGCAAGTAATAATATCCAGTAGATGATCAACTAGGAAATGTCAGCACCAGGTCAGGAGAAAAGAAGGTACAGGAGAAAAGGGGAGAAGAGATTATGTTAACTCTACTTCTCATGTCTCATCTGTCAGTATTATAAACATAAATCACTAAGGACCCCTCCTATCAATGCTTGGGAAAGTTAAACACATCCCAGATTGTATAAAGAAAAGGTTATCATCACAATCATTGACTCACAGCCATGCAGGCTACAGCATTGGATGCTTGATATTAATTACATGCAATATCTGTTTGGCCTCAATATATTTAGCTCCTTGCTTGTTTGTTGCGATGGAAAAGTCTCCAACTGCCACAATGGTATTTTGAAAAGGTACCGTATATTTCCTGATTGGTCAAAGAACTAGATCATGGTCACGAAAATTAATTAGTTTGACAAAATTAATAGTAGTTTAGTAGTTTAGGTAGGTGCTCCTGGAGATGGGGGGTTCCCTGTTATACAGTAGGCTTATAGTGGGCATGGAGCTTGCTGTCTCTGCTCCACAAGACTGGCTACTGCAGAGCTGCTGATCAAATTTAGCCACTCTTCCAGAAATACAGAATTTACCCACTCCTCCAGAAATATAGGCGCAGATGGTTTAAGGAAACAAGGATATACACCAGCAAGGATCTGTGTCCTAAATACAGCAGTTTAGCTGTGAAGGCATGATCCCCCCTTGAGGTGAGAGCTCTCTGGTGAGTGCATTAACATAGGGGAGCACAGAGTGAAGCGCCTGCACTTTCAATATGTATACAAGTACAGATAAAAGGCACTAGTCAGTTTGATTTTTAAAATTGGTTTACATGATTTCAAGATATGAAAGGACTCATCATTATTATTATTTTTATTATTATTATTATTATCATTACCAGGACTTGTTTATTTATACACTGTATTGAATCATTGGGATTTCACCAGTTACCGATTGGTTAATTAATTTCTGTTCATTTATTTATTATTGATGGCTTGCACATGTAATTATTACAATTACTGTATGATGTCAGAGGGAGATCACGGCACCTCCTGCAGAAGACATCTATCAGAGATGGAAAGCGGTCGTGAGTGATGCGACCAGCCTGAAGACAGCTTAAATTTAGTATCTACACAGCTCATTTTTAAATACAACATACACAGTGTGCTATGCCAGCCTCTAATAGAGGGGCTGGCATAGTCTTATAATATTGCCTTAACAAAAACTTCAAATCCCAATGTCGCACTATGCTTAATAGCTAAGCCAATCTGCACTCGGGTCCTATCTTCTGTGTCTCCCATGCAGCTGCACTTGTCAAAGGCAGCTACAGAAGAAACAATGTTTGTTTATTCCGGGAAGAGAGCAGGTAGTAAAGGGCCAGCACAGGGAGTAGGGAGGTGGGGCTATGATTGACAGTGATTGGTTTTGTACGGGGAAGGAGGCTGGTGCTAAAGGCCGGCAAGGTAGGGGGGCAGGTTTACAGGCCTCCTACTCACCATGATGTCCTTTAGCACCTGCCCTCTCCCTGACATAAACAAACAGTGTTTCCCCTGTAGCTGACTGTAACAAGCACAGCTGTTAGAAAGACAGAAAGAGGATTCACTTATGTCTGTTCTTCCCCCTGAGACTCAAGGTAGTGCAGCTTTGGCTCTTCTCCCCCTTCTTCTATTTCCTGGTCCAATGAGTGGGGCTATGAGTAGCTGTAATTTAGCTCTGCCTACTGGACCAGAGACTAAGAGAAGGAGGAGAAAAGTTGGAACTGTATCCTGAGTACTTTGAAGAGTCCAGGGAGCAGGAGAAAAGAAGCAAACAGTGCAGAGTTGAAACAGTGAGTTACTTACTACTGCACTCTGTGTCACTGCTGACCCCTGACCTCTGCATCACTTAGCTCTGACCTCTGAACTTCGCCTTAGTACTGACCTCTGAACTCCGCCTCACTTAGCACTGACCTCTGAACTTTGCCCCACCTAGCACTGGCCTATGACCACTGCATAACTTAGCACTGAACTCTGCCTCACTTAGCTTTGACCTCTAAATTCTGCATCACTTAGCTCTGAGCTCTGTCTCACTTAGTACTGACCTCTGAACTCAGTCTCACTTAACACTGACTTCTGAACTTTGCCTCACTTAACACTGACCTCTGAACTCTGCCTCACTTAACACTGACCTCTGAACTACTGTATACCTCACTAAGTACTGACCCCTAACATCTGACCTCTGAACTTTTCATCAATTAGCACTGACTTCTAAACTTTTCATCACTTTGCACCAACCTCTAAACTCTGCCTCACTTAGCTCTGACCTCTGCCTCACTTAATACTGACCCCTGAACTTCACTTTACTTAGTACTAACCTTTGAACTCTGCATCACCTAGCAAGGACCTTTGAACTCTGTAGTAAGTGACACAGAGCTCAGTAGTATGTGAAGGAGATCTCCAGGGTCAGTAGTAATTATTGGGGAGTTCAGAGGTTAGTAGTAATTAATGGTATTTAGATTAATGCAGTGCGGTTTTCCCACACCATGGATGCAGCACAGTGTACCTGTGGTTTTCATGTAGGTTAGCTGCACTTTGCAATAGAGTTCTATTATGTCTCACGGTTTTGACACACCAAAACCATGAGTTATAATAGAAGTCGATGGAAAACCACAGCTAACCCGTACAAAAAACGCAAGTACTGTACACTGCGCTGCACCCATGGTGTGGGAAAACCACACTGCATCAGTGTGAAAGTGCCCTACTGGGAGAGGGACTGGGGGGAGGGACTGGGGGAGGGAGGACCAAAGGCATATTTTATGGGCACAAGAAGGCATTTGCTTTATTTAATCACTTCCCTTTAAGCCCCTTCCACTGTAAACACAATTTGGCCACACCCACCATCTGCTGCAGCTTTGGACTTTGAGCTTTGGTGTGCACACCCTAATGCAATAGGTTGCCCACACCTGTGGGAAAGTGTAATCCTTCCAATAGCTTGTGGGTCTGTTGTGTCTTCTATCTATAAGGCCCCTTTCACATGTGCGGACCGTATGTTCGCATTTTCATCCATCCGTTGCGGATGAAAACGGGACACACATTGGTCCCTATGTGATTGCGGGTGTCAGCGGATGACCATCCGCTGACACCCGTAATCACCTGCCTCCGCAAAGATCCGATTTTTCGTACAAAGAAAATCCAATTTTTTTTCCGTCTGGCGGATCGGATCGGGTGAACACGGACATACGGGAGAGCGGAGGAAAGACAGGGCGGTCCCTGCACAGTGTGCGGGGACCGCCCTGTCAGACGATTTTACGGAGGATCCCCGCTGAGCAAAGCGGACACACGAAGGGCCCTAATACTTATTTTGGGCCTATTACTGCTAGATAATAAGGTGTTGCAGTAAAAAGTACCTAAAAATTACCTTTTTTAGCTGCTGTATGTAAGCCAAGGAATAATGTAAATGTTAATAAATATATTACATATATAGTACACATGCACATAATGTGACCCCAGAATATGGTGTTTCTGATGCTATTCATGAGAATAATACTGTTCTGTTACATCACATGTAGCTCAAAGACATCTTCTGAACAAGAATTGGTGCTTTTCCCATGTCAACCTCAAAGTCGCATACAACAGAGCGAAGAGCACACTTGTTTTTGATTTGGTACATGTCCCCATTGCACTGCCCAGCTCCCCATGCCCTTTGTTTGACAATTTCTTGCCTAAAGTAAACATCACTAGTGATGATGACCAAGACAAGCATGACAATCCATGGCCACACTAATGGCCTGTACTCATGATCCCAAAATCGTACGACCTTTTCCGCTTAATAGTCTCAAGTTGATATTGAATAGGTTACTAAATTCACGAAAATTCTAGTACGACAGAAAAATAAATTGTGATGTCATGTGTTATTATGTATTTGTATTGTTTTTTTGTTTTTTTCGGACAACTATACTGACTAAACGAAAATCGTACGGTGTGGTATCGTACAAGGAAAATGTTCATGCTTATCAGATCGAATATTATCAGATGAATTGTCGTAATCGGCTCTCGAAAGCTCTATACCAGTGGTTCTTAACCTGGGTTCGATCGAACCCCAGGGGTTCGGTGAGTCAGTCTCGCGTGGGTTCGGCGGAGGTCAAGACACACACCCGACTCATATGATTCGTGATGACACGCCCCGCTTGTCCATCATTGGCTGCAGGTGATCACGCAACATCGCTTGGCCTATCTGTGATGCAGGGATTTTGGCGCGCCCAGTAGTCGAATTGTAACTGTCGTGATGGTACATCTGGTGATTTATTTCTTAATATTTTAATCCCATCATACTAACTATGTCGAGCAAAAAAGAAAAGTGGTCGGACGAATATGTACAATATGGATTCACATGTATAAAGGAACGTGATGGGAGTCGGCGTCCTAACTGCATGATTTGCAATGCCAAGTTGAGCAATTCTAGTCTAGCACCGGCAAAACTAAGACAACAATTCCTTAAGCTGCATGGAGATGGAAAATACAAGAACACAACGCTCACTGAATTCAAGGTGAGGAAAGCCAGATTCGATGAAAAGGCTAGTCTGCCTGTTCTCGGCTTTGTACCTATCAACAAACTGATGCTCATAGCATCATACAAAGTTTCTTACCTGATTGCAAAGCAGGGCAAACCACACACCATTGGTGAAACACTCATGAAACCAGCTGTGTTGAAGATGGCGAATATCATGCTGGGAAAAGCGGCTGAAGTTAAGTTATCCCAAATTCCTCTTTTAAATTACACCATCAGCGACAGAATAGAGGACATGAGCAAAGACATCTTGGCTCAAGTAGTTGCAGATCTGATTTTAAGCCCGGCAAAATTCAGCCTTCAACTCGACGAGACCACAGACATTTCCAATCTAAGCCAGCTTGCAGTATTCGTGCGCTATGTGAAAGACGACGTGATAAAGGAAGATTTTTTGTAAGCCTCTTACAACAACAACTAAGGCAGCCCATGTGAAGAAACTTGTGGATGACTTCTTCAAAGACAACAATCTTTCGTGGAATATGGTTTGTGCAGTTTGTTCGGATGGAGCTCCAGCCATGCTGGGAAGAAAGTCTGGTTTTGGTGCGCTAGTGAAAGCTGATGCACCACACATCATTGTTACGCATTGTATTCTGCACAGGCATGTGTTGGCAACAAAAACCTTGCCTCCAAAACTGGCAGAAGTATTAAAAATTGTAGTGGAATGCGTGAACTATGTGCGAAATAGTGCTCTGAGGCACCGCATCTTCAGGGAGCTGTGTAAAGAAATGGGATCTGAAATCAAGGTACTTCTGTACCATTCTAACAGTGGTTATCCCAGGGACAGGTGCTGAATCGTGTTTTTTCCGTGCGTGTGGAATTAGCCCTGCTTTTGCAAGAGCACCAACATTGTGTCTTTAACAATGAGATGTGCCCTTAGGTTGATGTCAGAGAAGGAACCTTGTTGCTGGCAACAACTTGCAAGTGAAAGGATTGCTAACAGACTGCTTAACATTCCCTACAAGGTTGTTTCCATTCAGAAAGGTGTCACTCCCTGGATGGTTGACACAGTGACTTGTTGCTTCCTTGCTGCCCCTTTGCTATCAAGTAGGATTCTGAAGAATCAAAGACTAGCAAGAGATCAACTCCTTTAGAGCAATTAGGTGTCTAACTATGATAACACTGCCTCTGATGATGTGTCAACAATGGCAAATTCACTTATTTGATATGGCCCTTACTCCTAGCTGCAATAAGTCAAGTTTGGTTATAAACAAAACCTCCTAGTTTCTCACCTAGATTACAGTCTATATAAATTCATGTGCATACCGAGAATGTATTAAAGGGTTTGACAGTGCTGCAAATAAAGTTTAAATAAGCATTAGTGGTTTTAGAAAGTCGGCTACTGTAAGCTATTTACCTTTTAAACCATGAAAACACTGCTGTCAGGAACATTCATTTATATCAACCCTAATATATGAGCCACCTTTATTACTTTGATGCATTGTATTGAAAATAATATTGCTTTAATGCAAGTTATGTTTTTGTACAAGAACAAGATTAGTTGGGTTTGAATTTGCACTGAAATCTATTTTTCTATTTGTCATTTGCAAACACAATTTTCTTTTGCTGATGCCTGACAAGCCAAGTCCCGGTTAAACATAATGCACGTGTCAAAGAAGTATGTTAAAAATGAAGCCAACACTAATTTGACACTGTTCTATGTCCCTTCTTTAGAAACCTAATGCTCTGCTTAAAGCCAAGATGCAAACAATTTATCTTGTAATTGCACCATCTGTTTTCCTGACAGAGGATTTGGACACAGCATACTTTGAGTTATCACACACATTTATTTTATTTTTGTAGTATGTGTAGTGTTTGATGAAGCAACTAATTGAGACATAAAAATAAATGTCAAGAATACACCGGTTCAGAATTTCATCTGGAACAATAATGCTCACTTGCAATTTCCAGCATGCTCTGCCAGACTTTTGGCTTGTTAACACCTATACAGCAGTTACATATATCAATAAATGGAAACTAAAATGCATGTAATAAGAAAACATGGTGGTTAAGGCCTCCTTCACAATTTGATGTTCTTGTAGCGCATCCCACATAGGAGTCGCTGGTGAAATGGGATCCCCCACCCTGCACACCGAATCTTCACAGGCTCCCAGAGTCAAGAAACAGTCCAGTGTTTGTATTTTTATTTTTATGCCCACTTGACTTAGAACAGTTCTTCAGGGACAACTCTTCCTTTATACAGCCTCAGCTGGACACTTTTAGTTAATCTGACAAAAGTGGCAATGGTCAAATCTTGCAGCAAAAGATGTTTACAGGCAGGGACCCTGAGCTCCTTCAATTGTATAGTAAATACAATGTCCAGCTTGCTTCTCTGTGGCTACTGATCCTAGCACCACCTATTTGGGCACTGCCAGCCTGCCTGGCTGCAGCTGCTCTTTTCACTAGCCCACCTGGCTATTTCTCCACAGTCCTCCATGACTGCACCACAGTCCTCCCAGACTGCACACTCACCTGTCAATAGACTGACTTCTCCCTGACGATCTCATGGATGTGCTGACTCTCTCCCGCTGTCCTCACACCTGCTCCGGTGCATCCAGGACAGGATTCCTTCGTGTTTTAAGAGGATCACTTCAGCACCTGAGCACCCGTCCCGAGGTCACCCCTCCCAGACTAGGGGGCAACCTCAAGGGCCACCAACAGCCTCCTCAGCACTTCTTCTCCATTTTCCACCTGACTGCCCCTGCTTGCATGACTCAAAATATTTGAGAGGTGCCCACCCACTGCCAGACCACTTTCTGGGGACTGGCTGGGGCCTCCTCAACACTCTAGGCAGCTCCTCCTAAACCCCATTCCTCTGGAAGCTTTTCCAATGTTCAAGCAAGTAGGGGGAGGTACCAGAGATGCTGCCTGATAAGTCATCTAGCCTTCCTGAGTAACTCACCCTGACCCAGTTTGCTCAGCGCTGGATTAACTCTGTGTGGCAAGACTGGGCACAGATGATAGGAAAGCTTATTCTCTACATAGTGACATCAAAAAAAAGAAGTGGTTGTAGAGTCTCCACAATAAACTCCCATGACAGGTTTTCTTATGGGGCAATAATAACAGCAGTGTGTTTTTCTTTCAGGAATATAATCTCTAAATACCTTTTAACAGCAGTGCTTCTGTCACATGGTTTTTCCAGGTCATACGGTCCGTGTTCATCCGATCCCCCCATAGGGGAGAGCAGACAAAAGACAGGGCGGTCCCTACACAGTGTGCGGGGACCACCCTGTCACCCGCCGGCTCAACGGGGATCAACAGAGCGATCCCCGCTGAGCTTACGGAGCATACGGAGGCTGATCATTACTGACCCGCCCCGTGTGAAAGGGGCCTTATTCTTCTTTAGGGGTGTACATAAACCAAGTGTGAAACTACATTCTATAATGATATCAATAGATACATTCCATAACAATACATACCAGTAATGTTTTTATTGTATCTATACATAGAGAAAACAGTACCTGTTTAAGTATAGTTTAGCATTATAAGGGAATAGCGATAATTAAAACCATATAAAATTCAGGAAAATTGTCCAGCAATTGATGTTAGTCAGAGCGGACCATGTAGTGTAGGGGTGCCCAACCAGTGGCCGGGGGCCACATGTGGCCCGCGGAGCTCTCTGATGTGGCCCACAACCTCCTGCTCTGGGATGGAATACAATAGAATAGAATACTGTTATTAAAGGTACGTTTATTACTAAAATCACTGTGTATATATGGGCATATCTGTTCTGCATTGTTTACTGGGCTGCTTTTAAACTGATCCACAGGTGCAGAGCAGTGCACCTACAAATTGCCTGCACGAGCCATAGACTTCTATTACTAGTGAGCTTTCTGAAAGTGAACCACACCAACAGGATGTAATAGAAATCTATGGAAAAGTGCAGCTAACCTGCAGAAAAGCCACAGGTGAACTGTGCTGCACTCGTTGTGTGGGTAAACAGCGGAGCATCAGTGGGAAAGCAGCTTTAGGCCCCTTTCACACGGTCAGTCCGACCCTCCATTCACCTCTAAGGAGCTGCAGATGTAAATGTCCATTTACAAACGCCTACCTCCAATTCGATCCCCCCAAAAAAGAATAGAGTGGGAACTATAGAAGTGGGCTGCCATCTGCTCATTGTGGCATTCCCCTTTTATTTACTCACTAATGGCTGGCTTTTAGTATAGAATTGCACTCTCAATTTGTACACCATGTAACATTTTATCATTGTCAAGCATTGAGCTGACAGAGATTGAGCTCAGTGATTGACAAGTATGCAGAGTGTATAATTACAAATTTTATAGATACTTTAGAGAAAACACATAGCTCCAACCACTAAAAAATAAATCCTCTGCAAGCTACGAAGAGTGCTTCAGATTTTATCCACTCAATCTCTTGAAAAAGCGATTACCCTGGTAAACCTAAATAAACAAGGGGATCTGGGTAGAAGCTGTATTTGTGCAAATTGGTCATCTCTAATAAATAGCAACTTACAGTAGACTTATCAATAAACAGACAGATAGCACAGCTGGGCTGCAAAAAAATTAAACATACATAGTTATGAGATCAATAAAGACATTAGAGAGACTGGATTAGGTAGTTTGTGTTACACTGACCTATAAGACCCAGCTATAGCTTTACATTTACGTGATACACTTTTCACATAATAGATTCCCTTTAAATCAAACTAGCTGTCAGGAACAGTTGTTTGTTTTGCACGTACCTACCAATATAAGTCTTCTTGTTTCCCATAGGCATTAATCTGCCTTTAAGATTAGAATCCGCTGGGCTTTAGTTGTATGATTGTTTTCTTTGCCAATTGTTGTATCTGCTGCCTATTAATTAGTCTCTAGAGGAGAGGATATTCTACTGATAAAGTCATCTATGGTGAACCATAGCACACTAAATCATTTTATAGGTGGTCCTAAACACCATAGTAAAAAGCGCATGCATAGATATCTGTGCATTTGTAGTTTTTAATTACTGTGGTTCCCCAAAAATAAGCACAGGACTTTTTGTCAACAAAAGACCCAGTAGGGCTTAACATGTGCTGTCTTCTTTCCCCATCTCCCTCCCTGCCTGTCAGGAATCCCCAGTGGAACTCAGTAAAAGTGGGTGTAAAATCCCAAAAAGCACTATATTACAGTATTACACAATGCAAACCATGCATTTCTCTATCTGTGATAAACACCCTGTTACAGCACCGATCCTCTATTCCTGCACTGACCTTACATGCTCCGAGCAATGCAGAGGGAGGGGGGTCCAAGATCCCTGATGACAGCTTGAAGAAGAGGGGAGCAGCAGGGAATCAGCTAATCGTCGCTTGGCGCTTCAATGGCTCGCCGGATCTCCCTTCCCTGCTCCGAGCACTGCGAAGGGGGACCGAGATTCAAACTATTTAAATGTGACAAAAAGCTGTAATTTATATTTTTGTGAAAAAGGTTTTCCATAAGCCAGTCAAAAATATTGAGAACTAAAATTGGTGGAGTTAGGCAAAACTATTTCACCCAGAAGTCCTGTGACTATAGCAGACACAAGTGGGTTTCTTTGTTGACAGTTCACTAGGGCCTGCTGGTAGAATTCCAATCAGAGGCCCTTTATAAGCATTTACCTTGGCCAACCTGCATGCCTTTCCTTTCTTGATAGACAGGGTAGACAAAGGCATTTAAGGGGGATAATGCTAATAGCCCACTTAATTCTTACATCCCTATGTACCATTGTAGTCTGGGGTGACAATGCTTGCACTAACATGACAGAGGTAGAAGTGCCGTCATCCTCACAAAGGACGTGAGAAATAAATTAATCAATTTGCAGTTTAACTAGATATTTAACAATATCTGCAAAAAGGACATTCAAAACAGATGTGCTGCAATAAAGTTTTGTATTAAATGCAGCTTATATGTAACTTTGAATTTGGACCAATCTTACTTTAAATTGTGCTTTAAAACCTTAAAGTACCTTAAATTTGTCTCCATATTTACACATCTAGGGAAGACTTTGAATGTGTTTTGTTATCTTCAAGTGATCCCGGTAATTCAAGGCCCATGTTTGGTAAAATGGTTTAAAACACTGTATATCTGAACTCAATTATTAAAGTCCTCTTTCCAAATGTGCACCTTTTAATTAAATAATACCTGGAAGGCCATGCGTCTTTATCTCCATTCTTTGAATAAACTTAAAACATATGAATTAGAAAAATCAAATGTAAAGAAATAGGCACTGGACCTCCTGACTGAAAAAATAGTTGACACGTTACTAACTGGATACCATACTATTCACAGAGTCTTTATGAATGAATCCTGGAGAGAAATTCAATACAAATTTTTACACAGAGCCTATAAATCATTCCAACTTCAGCCAAAAGATGCAGACTCTGAAAACTCTTGTCTCAAGTAAGTGTAAGGAGATTTAAAATTTGCTCCTGAGTAGGTATTCTTTTCAAAATGCATTTTCACCACATTTACTAAGCTAAAAGAAAATTTCCAAACTGAAATGTCCCTTGAAATTGGCCCACTGACTCAGAACAGGTATCTAATTGCTTGAATACCAAAGACATTTTATCTCACTGTTTCTGGTAATGCCCCCTCCCCCCCAATAAATACATTCTGTAAACACATAGCCCAATATATCATCAACATGTGGGGCTACAGTATACATTGTTATTAATATTGTATTTATTGGGAGCATAGCCAAAAATCCCAATCCCCTTAACATTAAAAGGCCTGGGTACACATTCGCCTTTTAACTGCCAGAGTGGCATACTACAAGACTGGCTCTCTCCTGACCCTCCAACAATAATGAGAATACAACGCGATCTTCAAAATCTGCTTTACACCCGAAAAAAACTAGCAATGGAGGGAGGTATAAATACTTTAAAACCTAACTATGGCTATGGTTTATTGACAGAGCATTTGGGTCTTCATAAGAACAAATGATTCTCTCAAAGATCAGGTACACTGGTCAATAAGCTTAGCAAGTTCTAAAGGGAACACTAACGTGTATTTAATTTTTCAGTGTAATCGCTTCAAACAAAGATATGCAGTATAAGCAAATCATCTCCTCTGGCTTTTCCAGGGCAAAACACTTGGGTCACCCAAAAAACATGTAATGTTTTGTTACTTTGTTGTGACTGTTAACGAGCTAACATTGCTTATGGTAAATTATTTGCAGTCTTACTTTTGTCTTCGTTAATGGAAAAACGTAATAAAATGTTTGCTTTTCCTCCTACCTAACAGGGTGGTATTGCAGATCATATACTGGAAAGAAGCATGCTGATAGCAAGAGAAAGCAGGGTAACAGATGACCTCATCACTGATGCGTCTTCTTAGGCCGCGTACACACGACCAAATAAATCTGACAGACCGATTTGTTCGGATTTGTCTGCTGGGCTATTTTGGTTTGATCGCTGTACACACGATCAAACCAAAATCCCCGCCGGCAGACAGCGCGGTGACGTGGCGGTGATGTTGACGCCGTCACGTCACCGCACCAGGAAGTAAAACACTTCCGCGCATGCGTCGAATCCATTCGACGCATGCGCGGGCAGATATTTCTGCTGGTTAGCGTACTAACCAGCAGACATGTCAGACGGACGGGTTCCCAGCAGACAGATTTTAAAGCATGCTTTAAAATCTGTCTGCTGGAAAAACCTGTCTGTCCGCCCGTACACACAATCGAATTTGTCTGCTGAAATGGTCCGTCGGACTGTTTCCAGCAGATAGATTTGATCATGTGTACGTGGCCTTAAACTGTGTAGTAATAGATTGGGACAGGTCCAAGGCTCCAAAAGTACTGCAAAATAAATTTCTGGATGGAAGCTGAATTTTGCATTAAAAGATGCTTTTGTTATTTTATCTTTTAATTGGCTTTTTATTTTTATCTTGTTATTTTGAATGGAGTTCGGCTTAAAGAGTGAAAAGGTAAGTATAGCTTTTTTTTACATTGCAATTGTTTCTTTTTTTCCCCTAATGATTTTGATTTGTATTCTCTCTTACTATTTTAATTTGCCTTAATTTTGCTTTATAAAGAAGTGATGATTCTGTCTTTCTTTGCTGGGCACTTTTAAAATCCATGGAAAATGTTCTACCCACACATTAGTCAAAATGACATTTTAATTGTTACTTAACCAATATGACTGAAAAGATGTCTCTTGTATAATACAGTTGGTGCAGCTATTGTAATTTTTGACAAAGGCAATGGAATAATTAAATTACATATACTTAAACACATTGAATGAAAGAGAAAAAAATGCTGCGTGTTTTTAACAAAGCAAAATGGTGGACAACCACAGCTCCTCTTTATGCACTAATAATACTCTATTTCCTATTGATATAGTTTAGCTTTTTCACATTTTGCATATAAAAATTGCTCAAAATAAACCACCACAGTAGGCATTTCTGCATGTATGAATGCTATTCAAAGACAAAGGCCCTAGAAACTTTTCCCATACACCTGTGCTTTAGCTCCAACATCAAAGGTAGCATTTATCTGGATATTTTTTTTTAATTTTTCCCTAAGAAAAACACATAGATCTGGTAGCTGATTAAAGCTGAAATTTTTATTTATCATACTGTATATACCAAGACACGGGGCTTTCTAACAATTATTGCTGGGTTATACACTACCAGCCTTCAGATGAATGAACACTGACACTCACAGAGAAAAGGGGACTGGCCCTATCCCAGATACATAACCCCTCCCAGTCCAGCAGATTCTATTTTTTTTTTGCCAGTGCACTTAGGTAATGGACCCAGTTGTGTTTTCCAATACTACAAATATGTTCATTTTAAATACATAAGATCTATGCATTTGGACAAGGTGGTCTATATCCAGATTAATTTCTAGTGGAATCTCTTGCAGTGGCGTTGCTAGGGGGTGACACCTGAGGACAGTGGCATTGCTAACACCGCACCCCTACACTGATCTGCGTCTCTCACTGGCTCAGGCTGTCTTCCGGTCTAGTGGGGGTTGGATTTGAAATTCAACCCCTTCACAAGATCACAAGACCTCTCCCCTTCCATAGCGCCCCACCAGCACATATCCAACCCCCCTCTGTACTAGCACATGTGGAGATGGGGGTCTGCACTGAGGGGGTCCATACTGATGGAAAGGGGTCTGTACTGAGGTGGGTCTGCACTGATGGAGGGGCATCTGCACAGAGAGGGGGTTTATACTGATGGAGGGGGGTCTGCACTGAGAGTAGGGGGTCTGTACTGAGAGGGGGTCTGCACTGAGGGGAGTTTATACTGATGGAGGGGGTTTGCACTGAGGGGGGTTTATACTGATGAAGGGGGGTCTGCATTGAGGGGAGAGGGGGTTTGTACTGAAAGGGGGTCTATACTGATGGAAAAGGGGTCTGTACTGAGGGGGTCTATACTGATGGAGGGGGTGTGTACTGAGGGTGGGGGGGGTCGGTTTTTCCAAAGAGGTCTATACTGAGGGGGGTCTGTACTAAGTGGGGGGGGTCTAAACTGAGGGAGGGGGGTCTGTATTTAGTGGGGTCTATACTAAGGAAGGGGGGTCTGTACTTAGTGGAGGGGGGTCTGTACTGAGGGAGGGGTCTGTACTTAGTGTGGGGTCTATACTGAAGGAGAGGGGGTCTGTATTTAGTCGGGGGGTCTTACTGAGGGAGGGGTGGACTGTACTCAGTGGAGGGGGTCTGTACTGAGGGGGGTCTATAGCTGGTGAAGGAGGGTGACACCATGTTTTTCTGCACAGGGTGACACCAACCCTAGCGATGCCACTGATCTCTTGAAAGGAAATATACCTGGCTTTGCACGAGGATAGTTGCAGAGATCTGCTTGTAAGTTGCTGTCTAAGCACTGGATTTGTTGACCATGGTAAATCACCTGAAGTGACATGCAGGATGCTGTACAGGTCCAGGAGAGAAGTCTGCTGAGGTGGAGCCCAGTCCCTAAAGATGGTCAGATAAGCCCAACCAAGGAGGGTGAACATTTAGCTGGCTCTTTTAGGGCCATAGCAAAGCATCTTTAAGGTAAGGTAAAAATCCTCTGTGCACTGCAGGTTATAGGCAAGTTCAGTGGCATATTAACTATAGCACTCTTTTTGAGACTATTTGGTTGGTTTCCCCTCTCTCATTATCTGCATCTCCCCTCTTTTCCTCTAAAGAGGAACTTAACCTAAAGCCTCATACACACGACCGGTTTTGTCGGCAAAAACCAGCAAGAAAACTGCTTCTTGCCGAGATTCGTGTGTACGAGGCATTCAGGTTTCTCGTCTGGAAATCTGGCCAGAATCTCGACGAGAAAAAAAGAGAACCTGCTCTCTTTTTTCTCGTCAAGATTCTTGTCAGCCTGTTTCCTGACGAGAAATTCGAGAGTGTGTATACTTACTTGTCGCCGTGGAAACCTGCGCATGCTCGAAATGACTTTGACGCAATCGCGGTAGCTTCCACGGCATAGGTAGGGTGAATCAAGATGGTGGTGACGGCGTTCTTTCCTTTCAAGTGAACTGCGGTTCTTTTAAAGGGCAGCAAGAGTTTCTTGCCAAGAATCTCGTCAGGGAAAACAAAGGGTTTTTCCTGACGAGATTTTCGGCCGTGTGTACGAGGCCTTACTCAAAAAAACTATGAGCAGGCAGCTCATTTTTGCAGAAGAGACACGCTATGTCTTTGTCAAGACCTGTACCACCTGCTGATGGCACTGTGGCTCCCCAGACAGAGGGTTGTAATTCTAGTGTCCACCAGTGGATGTCTCCAAGGGAACTATCCGCAGAAGGTCTATCAATGTCCAGCAGAATTGCGGATCAACAAACGCAATGCGCATGCGCAAGTGCACACAAGCAAGAACAGTCAGGAAGGTACGTTCTCCAGTGCGCATGCACATGCGCCATAGTTCACGCAATGCGTGATTGACTCTAGGCGTTCAGTGGCCTATTTAAAGCCAGCCAGTCAGTAACTGCTGCATGACCTTCAGCCTTCCTGTGTGTTCCTTAGCTCCTGTCCCTGCTATCTTGGATTATCGTTATTGACCCGGCTTGCCTGACCAGTCCTTATCTGTGTATGACCCCGGCTTAATCCTTGACCTGTTTCAGTGACTTTGTTTGCTAACCTGTGTATGAGTTCTGGCTGGCTCCTGACTCCGCTTCTGGTTTTCCCCCTGCTGCACATCCTCATCTGGTACTTCCGAGGTACCCCTGCCAAGCAGTGTACTCTGCTCGTCAGCCAAATTCCAGCAGACTTGGGGGTGCAGACCTTTTGCATATGTCCTGGGCCTTTCCCTATTCTGTCTACCTATTGTCAGAATGTGTTCTCCTTCTTTAATACCACCCTTCATCTGCCAGTCCCCCAGATCCCAGAGGTTGGGTTGTTGGGCATCTTAAATTACTTTGTACCTTGGGCCCAAAATGTTATCCATAAATCGCTATTATATGCTTGGAAATTAATCTTGTTGAAAAAAATGCAGCTTCACCTTCAATACACCATTTTTATTGTCTGGTCAATAAAGATCTACCTAAATTTAAGCTGATCTACAAGGGCTGAGCTTGCCCCAGGAATTTTATAAAGGTCTGGCAGCCTTGGCTTCAGGGCCATTTTTAAGGCAGGGCAAAAGGGGAAGGGGAAGCCCTGGGCCCTGTCATTGTTGTGGGGCCCAACACAGCTGCATCATACTTGCCAACTATGCCAATGTAAATTCCATTGTCCCTTGAAGTTTTAGTCCTTTCTTGTGTCCTGATATCTGTGTGAAGTGCTGCTACTAATGTTGCCCAGCTCTGCCCTACTGCTGTGTTCAGATGACTCACCTGCAGAACCTGTGTTTACATGTAAATAATCACCATTCACATTCATACATGTAAATAATGGGAGCTTTCACATATAAATAGTGGTGGGATTCATATGTAAATAGCTGAGGTCGGGGCCAACAGACTCAGGGCACCTGTGTTAATGTGACTGTACTTCCTATAACATACTTGCATATTTCCTTACACTGTCCAGCATTTGTAAAGGTTCTTTTATTGTCAAATGTACCTGAATGACTTGTTACATGTGCTTTATATCAATAAAGTTGTTTTTTCCAAGAAAAAAAAGCTGAGGTCGGCAGCATTCATGTGTAAATAAAGACGGCAATCATATGTATATCATGCCCGTCTGCAGTGAAGAGATGATGTGCTGTAACCTCTAGCAACCAATCAGTGATCAGTATTATTGTACAGTAATCTCTAGCAACCAGTCAACAAGAAGAAATCATGTGCTGTAACCTCTAGCAACTAATCAGTGAGCAGTAATGTGTGCTGTAACCTCTAGCAACCAGTCAGTAAGTGCTAATGATATGCTGTAACCTCTGGCAATCAATCATAATAACTGCCTGATCTGATACAGTAAACTGATTTTAAGTCTAGCTAATATTTATTGTATGTCTCAGAGCAGGTGGAAAGCAAGATTGCGTGGGGGGGCAAAAAATGTTTTGCCCAGGGTCCAATCAACATTAAAGACGGCCCTGCTTGGCTTGATATCCCAAACTCCTTTTGGAGTTGGTAAAAAAAAAAAAACTTTGAGGGAGATAGGTTGCTTGGCACAGCCTTAGAACAGTCATTTACAAAATTTCAAGTGATAAGAATACCCTTTTGTCCCCTTATACACTGGGAAAATAAATATTCTTTTCACCCTGCTCAGGTCTCATGTTCTCAGAATAAACAAAAGTCTCAATTTCATAAGAAAAAAAGATTTTGCACCATGGGACCTGAACCTGGTGTTGTCAGCTCTCTAAGGCCCTATACACACGAGGAGACATGTCCGATGAAACAGGTCCGACGGACCGTTTTCATCGGACATGTCTGAAGGGATATTTTGGTCTGATGTGTGTACACACTATCAGACCAAAATCCCCGCGGACCAGAACGCGGTGACGTAGAAGACACCGACGTGCTGGCAAAAAGAAGTCCAATGCTTCCACGCATGCGTCGAATTGTTAGTTAGTGGCTGGGCGTACTAACCATCGGACATGTCCGACGGACAGGTTTCCAGCGAACAAGTTTCTAAGCATGTTTAGAAACTTTTGTCCGCTGGAAACCTGTCCGCTAGGCCGCACACACAATCGAACATGTTCGCTGAAACTGGTCTGCGGACCAGTTTCAGCGGAAATGTCTCCTTGCGTGTACACGGCCTAATATTCTCCTTTTTGAACCTGAAAGTTGCATCTCTTTATGATCTTAGCAGGTAGGTCGTCTTTCTGGCGGCCATTACTTTGCCCCGAAGAGTATTAGAATTGGCAGCCTTGTCTTGTAAAGTACCATCCTTGATTCTAATCAAAAATAAAGTTACCCTAAGGTAAGGTGACCAGATTTTTAAAATGAAATCAGGGGACATATTTTTTTTTTCTTTACTAGTAATGGAGGCAAACAGCCACTCTCTGCCCGTTGCTGCAGCCGCCCGCCTCACAGCCTCTCAAGTCTTACTCTTCGGGCCCCGGCTACTACTTTATGGGGAGCAGAGGAAGATCACTTCGCCAGGGAAGGCAAGGAGATAGGCAAGTGGCTGGCCAGGATTTTAGCCAAGACAGAAGTACATGCGAGCGAAGCTGAATGGGCATGAGCCCAAAATTGAAGAAATATTCCCTCCGCTCAAGGGGGGACTGTCCCCTGAAACTGGGGATGTCTGGTCACCCTACCCTAAGGCCTAGACAGGATTTTTTTGTCTAAGCTCCTTTCATTATTTCACATTAATCAAGACATTGGGGGTTATTTATGAAATTGCACTGAAAGTGCCCTTGGAAGTGCAGTCGCTGTAAATCTGAGGGGTAGATATGAAATGAGGGAAAGCTCTGCTGATTTTATCATCCAAACATGTACAAGCTAAAATGCTGTTTTTTATTTTCCTTGAATGTCCCCCTCAGATCTACATCGACTGCACTTCCAAGTGCACTTTCAGTGCAATTTGCACTTGTAGTTTGCACTTGTAGTGCAAGTGGATTTGCCTTTCGTAAATAACCCCCATTGTCTTACCTTTCAGATTGTCCCCACCCTAAATAGTAAAAAGTAGTAGCTTTACAATTTTTAGATGTAGTTCAAGCCATAAACACGTATCTCTCAGCAAAAGCATCCTTATGTAGAAAGGATCAAGCAGTCTCTTGATTTGCTATTGCTAGATGGATCAGCCATGTTATTATTTAGTCTTATAAGCTGCAATTTGAAGTTTTTCCTTTTCCAGTGAAGAGTGAATTTTAATGAGGGGCATAAGTATCTCTTGGGCAGTTCAAATCAAGCCTCAGCCTCTCGGGTCTGTAATGCAGCTACCTGGTCCTCAGTACATATCTTTACAAAATTCTACAAAGTAGAGGTTCAGACATCGACTGATGCAAGTTTTGCATGCAAGGTCCTTCAGGCAGCCTTGTATCCCTCGATACATAGACGACATCCTCCTCCTGTGGAAAGGAGACCGGCAGTCCCTAGATGAATTCATGTCCATCTTAAATTCCAACGAGGTCGGAATTAGCCTTTCATATGAAGCAAGTTTTTCCAACATTCACTTTTTGGACCTGGAGATCCAGGTCCGGGATAATCAGTTAATTACCAAAACTCACTTCAAAGGCACGGATCGCAATGGGTATATCCCGACAGACAGCTGTCATCATCCTGCCTGGTTAAAATCCATACCACGGAGCCAACTGCTACGAATAAGACGTAACTGCTCGAACACTCAAGATTTTTTCGTTCAAGCAGAAGTCTTAAAGCAGAGATTCTTAGACAAGGGATATTCTAAACAAGAAGTTGATATAGAAATAGAGAGGATTGGGAGAATAGACCGTACCACATTAACAACAGAAAAACAAAAAACGGTTCAAGAATCCAGATTTAAGAACTCATTCTTTTCCACTTTTTCTGCACAATATAGAGAGATTAAGAATATCAATAATAAGCATTGGAGGATTCTGAAAGAAGACTGCGTCTTGGGACCATCACTTCCAACAAATGTGGCAGTGATCTATAGAGGGGCTACATCTTTAAAAAACCAGGTCGCACCCAATATCCCAGACCCCCCAGTGAAGCCTTCCTTTTTTCCCCTTTCTAAGTGTTTTCACCCATGCAGGAAGTGTAAAGTTTGTATTCATAATATAAACGGGAAGAAAAAGTCAGTGTGTTTCAAATCCACTCACACAGGGTTGGAATACCCCATGAAACATTTCTTTACATGTGCCACCTCGCACATAGTATACCTTATCACCTGCCCTTGTGGAAAACAGTACGTTGGTCGCACGATACAGAGCTTTTCCACAAGGGTAGGTGAACACATCGGCAAGATTAAGAAAGGATACACTAAACACACTGGGCCAGATTCACGTACATCGGCGCATTTTTGGACCGGCGTAGTGCAACTCCTTTAAGTTAGAACGGCTTAAATTCGAGGTGCAAGTACCGTATCCTCGTAGTATTTTTGGCCAAATTTGCACCGGTGCAATGTAAATTCCGAGGCGTAAGGCGGTGTAATTCAAAGTGGGAAGGACGTGGGCGTGTTCCATTGAAATGAGCCGTGACCCCATGCAAATGAAGGGCCGGCCAGACTGGGCATGTGCACATGAAGCAGACTATGGTCAGCACCTCTCTGAGCATGCTCAGAACTCGGCACGGTGCATTCAGTTAGATAGGAACTAGGCCCGTCAGACTTAGTGAGCTATGCACAGTGCTTAAATAGACCAAGAGAAATGCCCTTCCATTGCAAAAGTACATCCAATTTTTTTCCCTTACTGAAGCAAGGTCCTTTTATTCCGTTGTCTGTTGCTGTTTGGAGGTTTGTGTCGTGTCGGTGTGTATGTATATATATATATATATATATATATATATATATATATATATATTAAATAAGATAATTATAATAATATTAAAATTAGTAAATGTATATTAGTTAAAAAAAATAAAAATATATATTTATTATATTAATTATTATAAAATATATACTAAACAGATTTTTTTTATATAAAATATATATTTACCCATTAGGGTGAAAAGAGCCACTGGCAAGGAAATGGAGTGTTGCCAGTACCTTGGCCAGTGGCGGTCGGCAGATCCTCTCCCGTGTAAGAACAGGGGAGTCCGCGCTATGGTGAATAAAGTATCTGTTCCCTCCCAGCAGGATCCCTATGTGGGGAGATAATATAAATATGAATAGTAGAAAGGGAAATGGCGCTGCTAAATTAATACCTTTGTCGGGTATATCCGTGGGGTGAGCCCAATGGTAATAGTCCCCCCTTTTGGCTGGAATGAGGGTGCAATTGGAGAGATACCCTGTGTTAATAGGAGGGTAGATGTTGGTTCCTCAGCTTCCACTAATATTAGTGAAATTGAGTAAAGGTGGATTAATTAGGTCAGGAGCCTGTGCAGGCCAGCAGGCCCAAAGATTGCTAAAGTTAAATGATCCTATGCTGCTATAAGGATGCCAGTTGTGACCGATGCACCCTAAACCATATAAAACAAAGAAAAATATGTGTCTCTAGAGTCTAATAGGTAGGAATCCCTACTAGTGTGGTTACTAGTGTAATCAACCACACTAGTAGGGATTCCTACCTATTAGACTCTAGAGACACATTTTTTCTTTGTTTTATATGGTTTAGGGTGCATCAGAAGTCAGTAGTATAGCTATGAGCAAGGATGCCCCTGGCATGTTGGCATACAGATTAATGTCCTGCAAGTGTGACTTCTCAGCTCGTCCCTAATGGTGTTGCTTTTGCTGACATATAGACGGATTGTCTAATTTTATACCACCTTTTATATGGTCTAATTTTAGACCGGCCATGCAGCTGATAAGCACATTGTGTAGACTGCACCGCACAAACTTACTTTTGTGGATCGGCGTATCTCCCTCATTTGCATATTTGCATAGGAAATCAATGGTGTGTCTAGTGCAGTTTTGCACATACGCTGCGCCGGTCTATCCAAATTACGTCGGTCTAAAAAATGTGGATTTCAGGCGTATATCGTTTTGGGGATACGGTGCATAGATAAGTGTGTGCATTTTTAGACTTACGCGTGCCTAACTCGTGATACTCCGGAGTAAGTGCTTTGTGAATCTGGCCCACTGTGCCCCGACATTACCTTAATATACACAACAAAAAACTTGAAGGTACTAGCTTCCAAATTATAGACAAGTTCGTTCCCCATTTGAGAGGCGAACCCAGTACAAGAGGGGTGTCTAAATTGGAAGTGTATTGGATTTATCTACTCAAAAGTTACGTGCCATACGGGTTAAACGTAGAATGGGACGTAAATGCCTTTATAAATCAGTCTTGATGGGGACACATAATAGAATGTTCCATATATAGACATTGTTTTGGGGTTCCAGTGTAATGATCTATGTATTTACACCCCTGATGTATTCTGAAATTTGTTCCTGTATAACTTATTTTGTAATGTGTTTTTGTATTACTTACATATAAGTACAGTATATATTATACTTTCTGATTTCCTTTTATCTAGGGTTATAATGCAATATTTGGCTATTTCCTACCCCCATGAGACTAAGGGAATCCTTTTTTGCCAATCGCTTTCCCCACACAGGAGATGTTCAGGATTTTATCCAACATCACACTGCTTTCTGTGTGAGTTGGATTCTTCCTGTTTTTCCCACCCCCCTCCTCTCCCCCACTAGAGGTTAAGTGTCCTAGGATGCCTTCCCCCTCCTTCCTTTTTGGTGGTAGAGTACACCCTATTGACAATAGGACCATATAGCTGGCTTCCACACCATGTGATGCACAGCCAGATGCGCCGTGGAACGCACCGTGGAGCGCACCGCAGCGTAGGACCGATGACGTCACGCGCCACGTCGGCTACACATTCGGGAAGTGCCTATTCTCGTTCCGACGGATCGTGGAGCGCACCGTGGAATGCACCGCAAGGCCACGTCGGCCACGCACAGGAAATACCCATCTCCCCTTTGGATGGGATTGGAACGCACAGTTATGCACATTGGCGACGTCATACGTCACGCTGACTGTGCGCATCGACGCGGCCTGCCTATTGGGGCATTGTATTGCGACCAATGTAATGATGGTGACACACAAACGGAAGTCCCCTCCCTAGTACTTCCGGCCTCTGAAACGCATAATGGCGACAGATAGATGTATCCTGACACGCACGCCAAAGCAGGCATGATGAGGAATTCAGGGGGTCTCATGGAGGAGGAGCCAACAGATATAAATGCAGGTGAGCGGTAAGTCTTTGCCAGATACCCCAGTTGAAGTCTATCTTAGACGAAACCGGTCGGGTTGCTGACTTGCTTGAAGTCTCCACTGCATTTTTTGGAAAACACCCCTGTCCACCCATCAAGGGGGAAAGTTGCTGCTGTTTTTTACAATTACTTTCACGTGTGGTTTTGCAGTTTTAATTTCTTTTTATATTTTTATCTGGTTCCTATCACAATTGTGTGATGTTGTGGAATTTTTTATTAAATAAGCATTTTTACACTATGAGGAGCTATTTTTTCTTTATTTTTTCTTCCTGCGTTTGAGAGCTACTGGGCACCATCACAGTGCGAACCCCTAAATCAACACACCCTGTGGATATCGATACATTTTGGGAACCATCTCTACTTGGGACTACAATCTCGAGGACAACCGGATTAGACAATCGGTCTACACTAGCTTGTAAGACCCCCCGCCGTATGGTGAGTTGAGGGTCCACCTGATCCGGTAAGGGTACCCATCTATTTCCATATGTCCCTAGTGTGAAGACTACTTCTTTGAATATATATCGCACCAAAGTCGGTTAACAAGAAAGGACATATGTGTCACACCTACTAGGTGTCAGGACTGAAGTTCTGTAGGACTGTCTGTCCCTATTTATTTCACAGGGGATTTTGTACTGTTATGTGCTCTCAAATCGCATGAACCTATAACACATTTATATCATCTTGTTGGATAAGTCTGAGTACTACTAGATGATATGTTCATATAGTCACGTATAAGGAAAAGTTTTTGAATATATTTTTCCCATTATTTGTGTGTGTAGTAGGCTTCATACACCTACTTTTTTGATTACACTGAGAGGGTTCCATTTGGAGTCCCCATGTTAGCGCTACACTTTTTTCTATTAGCCTTGTATCCCTATTTCCCTCCTAATAGTATTCCTTGGGACATCTCAACGGTAATGATTACAAAGCCCAGTTTCCCTGGACTTAAAGGGGTTGTAAAGCTTTGTGCTGTTTCACCTTACTGCATCCTATGCAGTAAGGTGAAAAAACATCCGATGCTTGCAAGCCCCCCAGCAAGCCCCCCAGCCCCCCGTTTACTTACCCGAGCCCCCGAAAGTAGTGCGTTGATTACGTGCCGGTTTCTCGGCTCTTCTTGGCTCTTCATTAGATAGATTGATAGCAGCGCAGCCATTGGCTTTGCGCTACTGTCAATCAACTTCAATTGGGAGAGGGACAGGGCGGGGCCGAGTCCTGTAGTTGGTGACTATGGATGCCAAATACAGGACTCCAGAGCACGCCCACAAGGTAACCCACTTGGAAAAGCACTTCCCAGGGGGGTTAGCTGATGTGTAGAGGAGCCGAGACAGCCGCAAAGGGACCCCAGAACAGCAGGATCGGGGCCACTCTGTGCAAAAACGAGCTGCACACAGAGGTAAGTATGACATGTTTGCTATTTTTTTTTTAATCAAACCTTTAATACCACTTTAAGGCAAAGAAAACAGGATTTTGCAATCACTTATAAAATCGTTTTCTTGAAGTAGATCACAAAACACAAGGATCTTGGCCTTCTGTGTCTGTTCTTTTATTGCTTGCTACTAGGGATGAGCCGAACAGTCCGATCGTTCGCACGAACATTTAGAACCCCATTGAAGTCTATGGGACTCGAACGTTCGAATTCAAAAACAATCATTTTAAAGACCAATATTCAAGTTATTGTTGGAAAACGTCTTTCAGAACCCGGGTCTTGCCCCAGGGAACATGTATCAACGGAAAAAAGTCTTAAAAACGGTCATTTTTTTAGGAGCAGGACTCCTGAAAAAACGACCGTGTTTTAAACTTTTTTTTCCATTGATAGTAGTATCAATGGAAACAAAGTTTTAAAAACGGTCGTTTCGTTTCACTTGAATTTGCCGCGAACGATCGTTTTTGTTCGAAATTCGACGAACGGACGATGTTCGAGTCAAACATATGTTCATTTCGAACGCGAAGCTCATCCCTACTTGCCACTAAACAGGGAGCCTGCTGGGTGGGAAGGGGTTATAAATCTTAGATAAATCCAGCCCCCTTTTCACTTTAAATATGTGTCAATTAACCTGAAGGTGACAGTATGTGGCCCAAGAGTAATTATTAGAAAGTCCTGTGATATACTTCAAGAACGGGTTTTTACAGGTGAGTCAAAAGTCTGGTTATTCTGCTTATACTTTCCCTGTTTTCTCATTTACCTCTCATAAACATGCTAATACAAATGAAAAGTAAAACCTTTGCATTTTTTAGTTCTTTATTTATCAGAAAAGAAAACCAAAGTACAGAGGCCATATGCAACAATGGCAATCATGAAATTACAGAAAGACTGAGTGTAGCAACATGGACATAGTGTCAATGGTACAAAAGCAGGTTGGTATGTCATCTCAACAAAGAATATAATCAAATCTAATCACCTAGCCCAGCAGAGAAGGAGAGACAATTACCACATATGTCATGTTTGGGCTTCAGCACGTGTTAAAATGCTAGAAAATAGCGAGTAGATAACTCGTCTTAAAGTAAAAGATGAGAGAGGAGAAAGGGTAAGGGGGGGGGGGTGGTATGGGACTTTACATTTTAATTACAATGTACATAATTAACCCAGTAGGTATCTGTGGTTAAATCGTGGTTTGTGGGAGAAGCCAGCAGAGTGATGTTCATAGCTTCCTGAAAACATCATAGCACCCTGCCTCTGTATTTATTCCAAGAGCCCTCAGCTCTTATACCAGAAATGGGATGGCTCTTGGAAGAAGTTATGCAAATATCAAAATGCCTTCATGAGTAGATATCATTCTGGAGAAACAGGCATTCCTTTGCAGCAGACTGCCCTAGATAATGCCTACAAGTAATTTTGAACCCCCTTGGTTAAAAGAATTGAAGGCCAATGAATGAAAGGGGCATGCCAGGCACAATAAGACTGGTGAGAAAAAGACTAGATGATACTGAATATCATCCAACTAGAATCTCTAGCTAGTAAAGTAGTAACTAGCTAGAGATTCTAGTTAAAACCCTTTTTTTGCACTGCCTGCGTCTTTTTAAGTAGGTTTTCATCCACATTCTTTCCCAAAGATAGAACAGGAATTGATAAGAGCTCTCTCCAAAGCAAAAGAATATCCCCTTTTAGACAGTTTTTACCAATGCACATTTGTTTCCTGTTTCCTGTTCCCTGTCTATTTCTGTTCCAGCCACAGCTTAAAAATGTTAGACTCCCCCCTTACATCCTCAATTCAGAGACTATGATCACCATAACTAATAGTGAGAGTGGATCTACCCAATGGGGGACCAAGATAGTCAAAAAAATAAAAATGTTCACTTAAATCACTTTGTTTGTAACCTTTATTTACACTAATAACCAGGGGTCAAGTCCTGGGGAAAAAAGTGTGGAAACTCCCACCCACTCCCCCACAAAAAAAATTATACGTTCATATGCATAATTACTAAACCGCATGTTTTTTTTTTTTTTATCCACTGTACCTTAGTAATCCTTTATGTCAGGGCTCAAAATTTCAAGTCCTGAGCTACTAGCCAGGCCTCAAGAGTTACTCGCCACCAGTTGCCCCACCTAATTCATACACTGCCCTGCGCCTAATTGCACCTGTAAACACGCCCTCGTAGATTATCTCATGGAAAGACAATGTTTTATGCAGAATCAAGTTACAAAATCAAATATTACCAACAACAACTTTAACAAAATGGGACAGGGCACTGTGGGCAGACCAGAGGGACAGGGCACTGGGGGCAGACCAGAGGGACAGGGCACTGGGGGCAGACCAGAGGGACAGGGCACTGGGGGAAGACCAGAGGGAAAGGGCACTGGGGGCAGACCAGAGGGACAGGGCACTGGGGGCAGACCAGAGGGAAAGGGCACTAGAACTGTGTCTCTTCCCCATTCTCTTGCTGTCTCCTCTGCAACTCCCATCCATCCTCTCTCTCTCTCCCATTCATCTCATCATCAGGAGCCTGTGTGCGGCTCCACGCTTGCATGTCCCCACTTCCCCCTTTTATTCAGGCTGGCAGAGAGGAGAGGAGCTGCAGCACAGCGGGAGGAAGTACAATCTAGCGTGGAGATCCACACAACAGCACAGCCATTGACACCATAGCACAGCGCACACTGACACTGCACAGCACACATTGAGACCAGTCTGTTTGCAGTGCTCAGGCTGAAGTGTTGGACACTTACATAGAGCACAAGGAGAAGAAAACTGCACAAACTGGAAGGCTGCCGCTCTCATGTCAGGGCAACTTTCAGTGAGCGCTGCACCGGAGTGGTAATTTTCGCAATCCTCCACCTCACTCATTACTTTCTGCTCTCCAGCTACATTGGTCAGGGGGGAGGGGGGCAGGCTCAGAGAGGTCATACTGTTAGGTCCCATGGCTTAATGAAAATTGTAATGAGAGCACCTGTGTACTGCTCTGCCTGTGCGCAGCTCACCAGACTACTTTTCCTGAGCATGCACCTTTCCTCTTCGGCCGCCAATCTCATCAGGACTCTAAGTGTAGGCACAGATTGGAGGGAGATTGGTCATGTAGCCCTGTCATCACTCGCCCCCAGCTTAAATCCACTCGCCAAATGCTAGTAGGCGAGTGGAAATTTTGAGGGCTGCTTTATGTTACTGGCCGCTTCCTGTATTTGGATTCATCGGGTATTCTGTCACTTCCTCGATGGCGCAATGTCTCCTGGGAGCTTTTGTCATTGTTCTTAGGAGACATTGCGGAGGTCTGCCACAAGTTATTGTGGGATTTAGAAAGAACTTTAAGCAAGTTCTTTCTAAATCCCACGATAACTCGCGGCAGACCTCGCAATGTCTCCTGGGAACAATGACAAAAGCTCCCAGGAGATGTTGCGCCATCGAGGAAGTGACGGAATACCCGCACACTACCCGATGAATCCATATACAGGAAGCGGGGAGTAACATAAAGGATTACTAAGGTTCGCCTGCCCCTGCCAGTGACTCAAGCTGGGCATCGCCGCTTAGTGAAGGATTGGCTCGGGCGGCTCTCGGCTGCTCTAGTCCTGCAAAGAAAACTGCGTTTCTGCTGTGAAAAAAGTGCAGGGACTCGAGTCCTGCTAGTAACAGATTATACCATTCACTGATGTTACATAGTGCTCAATGAAATTTGAATTCAACCATAGTAAAGGTTCTGGAGTTGTGCTTGCTAAGATTTCCACCATTTTTGGTTTTGATTTGCAGAACTGGAAATCATCTTTTGACATGGCAGCTTCCCTTGATAAATCCCTATATGGAATGTTTATTCACCTCATGAACAGCCTTGAATCTGATCAATTATTTTTCTTTCTCTGTGTCTACCTCAGACTAGCTTACAAAACAATAGAATCTGATTGAGATGTACAGGACTGCATTATCACAGTTGCAGCATTTTCTGGATAGTGTTAGCAGTACAGTCACTGTATTTCCTTGCTGGTTAGATTGATTAAGTTTTTTGGACATGTGTAGCACACCCAAAATACACAGGACATGTGTAGTATGCCTTGCCCTCCTGCCACACTGCTGCACCTCTCATCATTGCTGCACCTCACAGCTGTCAAAATGGCAACTGGTTATTGCTGTGCACAGCGACTATGACATCTGCTGTCAAAAATGGACCACCTGACAGTGTTTGTTTTGTAAACACTGTTCAGACATTAGATGTAGCAAAAGAAAATAACTTCTGTATTTACTCTCCTTTCATCTTCAAATGAACACAAGAATGAGTTTCAATATGCATATGATGTTAAAGCAACCAGTCCAAACATTTCTTTTAAATAAAATATGTTCCTATTTAACCACATACTACTCATAGTTTACCTGAATCCACCCTTTTCTTCTCCTTCTATCTATACCTATTACGTGCCTGGTATTGTTTTGTTTTTTGTTTGTTTTTTACTATATTTCTAATGCTAGAGTTTAACTTTTTTGCTTATACTTAGCGTTGCATTAAAAAAGCCCAAAATTGAAAAAAAAAAATACCTTTTTAATTTGTCAAAAACATTGTGTGGCTGCTTTTTTAGGGCATATCACCTACACCAAAGGTCCTCAAGTGCTAAAGTAATCCTGAACAATTGACACTGAACTTGTGAACTTAAATAAATGAAAATGATTTGTAGATCCTGCCTATTAGCAGCCAATTTTTTATGTACATTTTATCTCTGTTTGTAGCAGTTGAATTTAGCCATACCCCTTTCTGTCTTTAGCCTCCCTACTGGTCAGTGAAGGAGCCTTTGACTCAGAAATTTCAATAGGGAGGCTTAGGGGCAAGGCCATTGTCAACATTTATGCCGCGTACAGACGATCGGAAATTCTGACAAGAAAACCGTGGATTTTTTTCCCGACGGTTGTTAGCTCAAACTTGTCTTGCATACATATGGTCACACAAATGCTGTCGGAAATCCCGAACATCAAGAACGCAGTGACGTACAAGACTGCATTATTAAAGGGAAGTTCAATACCAGTTGTGTTAGTAGAGGTTTGGTGAGAGACGATTCACACTTTTCAGCCTTGTGCTTTTCAGTCCGTTACAGTGTGATGAATGTGAATATCTCTATTACAAACTCTAGTTTTACCAGACCGAGCGCTTCCGTCTCGTACTTGATTCAGAGCATGCGTGGAATTTTGTGCATCGGAATTGTCCACACACGATCCAAATTTACGAGAAAGGATTTTTTTGTCAATAATAACAATTATAACAGCAAATGTCCCATGGAGCCTACAAACCGTTGGACAACAAGCTCCCATCAAACATTTGTTGTCGGAAATTCTGACCGTGTGTACGCGGTATTACAGTAAAAGTAAAATTTTGTTTATAACTCTAGTTTTATCTTATTTATGTTTTTATTACATGATGTTTGAATTACCCAGGTTTGTGACAGGTTTACTTTAAAAAAAAAAAAGTGATCCCTATTTAGAAGAACTTATTGATACAATTCACATTGTATTGTGGATGCATTCATACTGTAAACATTCACAGTTCAGTCCTATAATAATTAGGTTTTCTACAGTTTGCTAAAAACACTTTGCTAAACTTTCATTTTTATTTAGAACAAGCAGTGCCACATAGTTAAAAAAAAAACAGTCAAATTATAATTTCTACACATTAGCATCACTTGCTCCCCTTGTTAGCATTATGGTTGTTTTTTTCAGGTGTCAAGAAATGGACAGACTGAAAGCTTTTAAACATTTAAGTTAATGAGCTGTTTATTTGTAGCATGTATGATTTGTAAATAGCATTCATAGTCTAGCCACTGTGTCTCTATTACTGAATATATGAGCAGTATTTTTTTTTTTTTACAGTACTGACCTAACCTCTTCCTTTCAACCTTTAACTAGGAGCCAAATGAAATACAATGTTATGTATGTCTGTTCTAGCTATGCAAGCTATCTACAAGGAATAAAATTGGAACTGCGGCCATAACTAATGGTGCCTTTGTATCACATACATGTCTACTAGAAGCTTAGAGAATTTTGCTTGCTTTCACAAAGGATCAAGTATAGTGTGTTTTTTTTTATTCTCTTTTGAGGTTGTAGCAAAGTTGGACTCCAAGCACCTGAAAATGCACTTATCTATTCAGGGCTTTTTTTCAGGGGGAACTTGAGGGAACTCAGTTCCACCACCTTTGGCTCAGACCCTTTGATGCCCGCTCACCACATTCACTTGTAAACATAGAAGTCTGGTTTCTGTATTTACAAGTGACAGCTCTGCCCTTTGTGTGTAACCCCCTTAACCCTGCACTCCGTATGTAATGCAATCCTGGTATTTAATGCACCTTTAACACCCTTCTACGGTTTGTGAAATCTGAACGGGGTCGTGGTTGAGTTCCTGCACCTATTTTCTGAGAAAAAAAGCTCTGTATCTATTCAGTAACAATAATTATATTTAATCCAACTGGTGTAAATTCCTTTCAACCTGTTGTAATTCTATATACAGCTGCACTCTGAAGATAAATCAAAGTGTTTACTCAATGAGCTTGTTGCTTCACCGTTAAGCTGGTCATACATGGCTCAGGTTTTTTTTTTCATTCAACCAGGAGGCTGAACTAAAAAAAACTGAACCGGTCCCCATCAGCACATTCAAGGTGGATGTAGGAATCCTTCCCAATGTGTCATTGTATTCTGACAGTGGAGAAGTCAGCTGGACTCCTCCACTGTCAGATTACACTGATTGATATTATTATAAAGGATTTATAGCACCAACAGTTTACACAGCGCTTTACAACATAACGGAAGATATTAAAATACAATTTAACACAGTAGAAATCAGAGATCCTTGCTTGTTAGCGCTTACAATCTAAGATTAGCGCTAAAGTCTACTCTCTTCAATGCTCATCGAACTAACATTTTCCAGCAAGCCTGTTTGTGAGCAGTCAATCAATAGATCAACTGCTTTTGAACAGGGCCGGTTACAGATAGATTTAAATTCAGACAGTCTTTTCTGAATTTCGATCCAACTATGGTCAGTATTACTTTCCAATTACAGGCTGGGGGCAGATAGGGGACCTAGATGTGTCCTGTAACTGTAGAAAATAAAATTCAGGTCACAAAGACTGGCTTTACTGTGTAGTAGGACAGTATCTGTGTGACAGGGCTGTGTAAAAGTCTCCTTGCTGAACCGAATTTTTAATTTATTTTCATTGATACATGTCCTTGCCTAGCCTTGAAACGGACAGAAAAAATAGAAAGCCTCAGCTTTCGTAGGGTTCAACAATATATTTGAGGTTCACAGTTTCCAGAACTGTCATCCTGTCTTTACCTCATTTTTTTTATTGAGTCACTTGCACATAACATGTATGCAGCCACTGAAGTTTGTAAAGTCTTCTCTCCCTGTGTACTTGTTCTCGATCAGTGATTCACAAGGTATTAAAGTTACAATCAGCAAAAATTTCCTAGGGCCTGCACCTTAAATACGAGTCAGCAAAAACAGTTCCCATATTGTGACTATTACATCTTTAAGAGGCAAAAATCCGATTGTGGTTGACCACCCAAGATGATGCATCAATGGACACGTCACCTGAAGCTCAGGGAAAATATGTAACCAAAGAAAAGTAAAAGCCCTATGCTTCATGCAGCAAAGGTAGGTTTAGATCATGATTGAACTTCCTGAGGCCTCGTGCACACAGCGTGTTTGATTTTTTTTTTAACACCAGAATTCCAGACTCTTCTATGCACCACCTGTGCTCTTCTTTGCCTGTACATATGCTTTTATATAGATATTCATAAAGTGGAACTTTTGCAGAATGCAGCTGCCCAAAGTTTCTTCTTGTCTTCTGGATTTAAGCTGATGAGCTGGGCTTTGCACCCAATGAACTGGGCATAGCAAGGGAGATTGTACATCAGAACAATCTGGAGCTGTCGCTACCTGTCTTCTGGCAAGAAAAAAGTTGCTTAAAAAAAGAGCCTATCCATTTGAGGTGAATGGGTGGTCTGGAGGCATGACCTATTGAAACTACAAATTGTTTAGAGGCTCTCAGCCCGGTCTTCTCCTGCCTATAGTAAATAGATTGCTTATACATTTTTCTTCTTCTTTCCTCATTGTGAGTCAAAATATAGTTATGTATCTATAGATTTAATTCAATTGACCTTGACAGTATCCCATGTACCAATGTTTATATTCCTCTGTTTTTACTTATGTAAATCTCAATAAAAACATTGAACAAGGGAAAAAAAAGCCTAAAGCCATGTATTTCTCAGACATTTAGGCATGTATAGGTGCATTTAGGCATGTCAAGCATTTACGCACTTATAGATATTAATTAATTCTGGCCTTTGAAAAGCATTAATGCTCTTTAGCATCTCCTGAATCTGCTTTTGATGAATTTTTTTTCCAGCCTTTAAAGGTTCCTTTACTCATACTCTTGTGTCTTTGACACATAGGCTAACATAGAGATGCTTTTACGGCATTAAAAAAAAAAAAAGAGACCAAATGTCTGTAAAATTATTGATTTATAAGCCCAGTGTGCATGAGGCCTTAGAGCACACACTGCATCCTCATGGGCTGTAATTGCCACGGCATGCATTTATTGTAGACTCTTGAATAGCCTACCATGACAGACTTTTCTTGAACGTGTATAAAATCACAACACTGAAACATGTAAATAATATTTAGAAAACAAGCAAGATGATGACAATGTTGACAAATAGCAGTAACTGTAATAATTACTATAAAACATTTTAACAGAGAAAGACAAAGACTTGCATTGGCTATATCGTATGCCGCGTACACACGACCATTTTTAATGGTCTAGAAAAAACAACTTTTTTTTCCACCCTGATTATTGTTAAGCCTGCCGTGCCTACACACGATCGTGAAAAAAAATGCTCTAGCAAAGCGCGGTGATGTACACCACGTACGACGGCACTATAAAGAGGAAGTTCCATTCGGATGGCGCGACCCTTGGGGCTGCTTTTGCTGATTTTGTGTTAGTAAAAGTTTGGTGGGAGACGATTCACTCTTTTCAGTCTGTTACTGCGTGTTGTATGTGCTATCTCCATTGCGAACGCTAGTTTTACCAGAACGAGCGCTCCCGTCTCATAACTTGCTTCTGAGCATGCAAGATATTTTCACGTCGCTAAAGCCTACACACAACCATTTTTTACAACGTTAAAAACAATGCCAAAATTTAGAGCATGTTCTAAATTTTTAATGGGCATTTTTAACATCGCAAAAAATTCTCTGGAGCCCATACACAATAGTTTTTAACCACTTGCTTACTTGGCACATATACCCCCTTCCTGCCCAGGCGAAATTTCAGCTTTCAATTTGCGCGGTCGTGCGACGTGCCTTACAAACATAATTGACGTCCTTTTTTCCCCCACAAATAGAGCTTTCTTTTGGTGGTATTTGATCACCTCTGCGGGGTTTTTTTTGCGCTATAAACAAAAAAGAGCGACAATTTTGAAAAAAAAACACACAATATTTTTTACTTTTTGCTATAATAAAAATCCAATTTTTTTTTAAAAAAATATATTTTTTCTCAGTTTAGGCCGATATGTATTCTACATATTTTTGGTAAAAAAAACAATCGCAATAAGCGTATAGTAATTGGTTTGCGCAAAGGTATATAGTGGCTAGGAAATAAGGGATAGAATTCTGACAATTTTTTTTTTTTTTTACTAGTAATACGGCGATCTGCGAATTTTGTCAGGACTGCGATATTGCGACGGACCCATCGGACACTTTTGACACATTTTTGGGACCATTCACATTTATACAGCGATCAGTGCTATAAAAACGCACTAATTACTGTATAAATGTGACTGTCAGTGAAGGGGTTAACACTAGGGGGTGAGGAAGGGGTTAAATGTGAGTCCTGGGTGTGTTCTAACTGTGTGGGGGAGGGGGTGACTGGGGGAGGTGACCGATGCTGTCTCCCTATGTACAAGAGAAACAGCATCTGTCTCCTCTCACTGACAGGACATGGAGCTCTGTGTTTACACACAGAGCTTCACGTCCCTGCTCTAAAACTGCCGGTCAGCGGGTACCTGGCGGACATCGCGACCGCCAGGCACGCGCATTGGCATCTCGGGAACGCGCCCCCCAGTGGCCGGAGAACGCGATGCCGTCAATTGACGGCGGCTTGGATATTCAGATCCACTAAGCTGCCGTCAATTGACGATAAGCGGGGACTGAAGTGGTTAATGACATAAAAGAAAATGTCTCTATTTTCATAGCGAAAAAAGGTTGTGTGTACGCAGCATTAAAATTCTGACATCAGTGTATACCAATTGTCATTTTCTCCAAGTTTGCATTCACCAATTGATTTAAGAGACTCATCTGATAATAGTATATTTTTGATATAAGCTCATGTTTGATTCACACAGTCATAATTAAGTGGCTGGTGGACCTGGCTGTTTAATTAAAGGAGAACTATCAGAAATAAATCTTTCACATGCCTTCACAGCCCTCGAGAGAAAATGCTTCTAATCTAAGAGAGTGGACAGGATAGGATTCAGTGTCAAAGTGCATTGTGCAATGCATTCATTTTTCTTTCACATGTTGTATTGATAAAGAAAAAGCACACTTAAAAGCACAATTAAGCACACTTAATTACCTTTTTACTTTACATATTAATTGCTAAGACTGTTTTATCTGGAGTTATCCTCTAAAGTAAATCCATAATGTAACACAGAAATATTTAAGTAGAATATGTTGCTCTGCTGCTTCTGAATAGCTCTTATGTTTAACCTGCTATACATTTTGAACACCTGGATATAATGACAGCTATGTTTGTTTAGTTTCCAATGTATTCCAGAGCAGACAGGAAAAGGTGCAATAGCAAGTGCAGCCTATGCAACTACTATAGGACATTGGGATGAGAGTAGGGCTCCAGTAGGGAGGTTGTTGAAGAAAAAAAAGCAGTTGTAGCCAACACTAACCCCACATGGTAAGTCTTTGGGCTCATCCCTAGATACAGCTCCCCCTTGATTTCTTTGTTTAGAAGCTGCTTTTTGTCTTAACAGTACAGCCCACCCTTCTCCCCACCTAGGGTTAATTTTCGGGTAGCTGGCCAACAATTTTTGACTTGTTGAATTGTCAAGACAAGAGCTATTGCACCCATTCGCTACTATTCAAAGATAGTCAAATATCTGATGAGGAATCTGCAGTTCTTCTTGTAAAATGTCATCTGTTTCAAGCAAGATTCACAGTGGACATGTTTTGTGTCAGTGACTTAGCTTCTTGCCTTTTCATTAATAGTCATTCTCTATGCAAGCTTCCTGAATTAACAAAAAATGCAGCAAGAAGTATCCAGCTACAATACATGCCCAAACACAGAATGACTTTAGTGCTTTCTATTTTATTTAATAATTTAACAACTATAGCAATTAACAATTTAAAATACAAGAGAGTACAATGTTAAGTACATCGTTACAAGAACATGATGTATGCTACATATTATAAGTAAAAAGCACAAATGACTACATTTTCTGGTGTAACTTGTGGTGTTTGCCCTACCAATCAACATTTTCAACCGTGTGACTGCGATTTGCTGAAAAAAAGGTATGCTACGGCAACTGAAAAACAAAAAAAGTACCAGGAGAGAAAGTTGGGGGTGGGAAGGAGGTTAGGAAACGGGGAAAGGGGATTAGGAAAGAAAAACGGAAAGAGGAATTTGAAGCCCATCTCTATTAATAACTCCCTCTCTCTGCCTCTAGCTGATTGCTAGATTTAAAATTTTTATAAATGTGCTTTTTACTTACCTTATGCCACAATCACATGACAGCACATTCCCAAACCGTCCTCTTCTGACAAGGTTCTTCTTTTCTCTGGGTTCTTTGCAGTCAGTGACATGAACACTATTACTATTGGCTTTCCAGTGTCCTTTCAATATTCAATAAAAGAGAAACATTACAGTACGAAACAGGCCGGCAAGGGACCTGGGTTTGCAGTAGGAGATATCCAGACAGATTGGGGCAAGGATTGTCTGGTTCAGGGGTCAGGTCATCACGTAGGTCAATCTGCAGGCCCTTTCTTACTGCGAAGTTGTGCAGCATGCAACATGCACCGATGATATGGCACACAAAGTTTGGGGAATACAAGAGGGTACCCCCAGACTTATCCAGACATCGGAAAAGTGACTTCAGGAGGCCAAAGGTGCGCTCCACCACTGCACGTGTTTGAGCATGTGCTTGATTGTATCTTTCCTCTCCTGGGGTTTGGGGGTTCCGGATAGGAGTCATGAGATGGGGTCCCAGTGCATATGCAGAGTCACCTGTAAGGGTAAAGACAGGAGGATGTTAGTCATGCATGTGCCCCTTGTGATGTGTGCATCATGGGGGGGGACAGTCATGCCTGCCACCCATGTCACTCACCAACCAGCCAGGTGTCCCCATACACGAGGAGCGTGCGGTGGCCCTGACCTTTCATCGGCATGAAGTGCAGGGCCTGCCCGGCTTTGACTCAAGTCTGGAGCCCGTGGTGCCAGGTATGTTTTTTTTTATATCAGGTGTGTAGCATGTGTGGGGGAGGGGGTGAAAGGGAATATGTGGCAAGTGTGTGGATCCTCCAACCTGTGAATGTTTTGTGTAATCCACAGATGTGCAGGAGGGTGCAGGGCCATCTGGCCTGCCCGCACCATCCCCAGAACAGCAGCCTAATGAGGCCCCCCCCAACAAGGCCGGAGTCCGCGGAGGAGGTTGAAGAGGAGGAGGAGGAGGTTGAGGAGGAGGAGTTTGAGGAGGAGTCCATGTCAGGCACTGGCCTATTGTTGGAGGACCGTTCCCCTCTGGCTGGCAGCAGCCAGCCCTCCCTAAGGGGGAGCCCCCCCCCTCCTCCCCCAACATGGCTCCTCTCCCAAGGGCCTCCCCTTATCCCCGGCCACAAGCATCAGCTGGAGGCAGGAAGGCGACCCAGAAGACCAGGGGGGTGGCCGATCTCCTGCCCGCCACTCTGAGAAGGGACCAGTTCCTCCAGACCCGCCATCTGGGACAGGTCAGCCAGACATTGGTGCGGATGGAGGAGAGCCTGTCCTCCATCAAGGATACGCTGGGGAACCTGGACTGCCACTCCCGGGCTTTCACAAACTGCCTTAACGACCTGCAGACTACATCAGCAGGCATTGGGCAGGATGTGAGGGCCCTCACCCAGGCTATCCAGGCCAACATGGCAACACTAGGTTGTGCCCTGGACAGAATAGCTGTGGCCTTGGAGGACAGGCCGCCAGGTGGGCAGAGATCAGGGGCTGCTCCTCCTTCCCCGGTTTTCCCCCTCCCCATGAGTCTCCCCCGAGGAGTCGGGCCCGTGGCCGGGGGCGCCCCAGGCGTGGCTCACGTCAAGGGCACTAATTTTTTTCTCCCCTTTTTTTTTGCTGGAAATTTTTTGATTTTGCTGGTCATTTTTTTTTTTGGGTTGTGAATGCTGTTTGAATGTGGGGGTGACATTCCTGCCGGAAAAGGGGTGTCACCCTCAATTTTGGTGGAGTAGGGTTCCCCAGGACCAGGGAGAAGTGATCCCCAGGTCCGTGTGAATGGTGTATGAATGTACAGTGACATAATTGGAGCCTTGGAATGGCGTTGCTGCTCACAAGTCCTGCATGGTGGACTGGTGCCAATCCAACTTGATGAGGATGTGGTGTGTCTGTGCTAGGGACCACAGTGGTATGCATGCATGCATTCTCATTGTGCCATGATTAATGTGTGTGTTTAACGTGCAAAGATGCCCAATGTGAGCTGTCTCCTGGATGCTCTTCCCTCAGAAGACGGGGGACCCTCGGTTAGGGGGGGATTGTCTGGTTCAGGGGTCAGGTCATCACGTAGGTCAATCTGCAGGCCCTTTCTTACTGCAAAGTTGTGCAGCATGCAACATGCACCGATGATATGGCACACGAAGTTTGGGGAATACAAGAGGGTACCCCCAGACTTATCCAGACATCGGAAAAGTGACTTCAGGAGGCCAAAGGTGCGCTCCACCACTGCACGTGTTTGAGCATGTGCTTGATTGTATCTTTCCTCTCCTGGGGTTTGGGGGTTCCGGATAGGAGTCATGAGATGGGGTCCCAGTGCATATGCAGAGTCACCTGTAAGGGTAAAGACAGGAGGATGTTAGTCATGCATGTGCCCCTTGTGATGTGTGCATCATGGGGGGGGGACAGTAATGCCTGCCACCCATGTCACTCACCAACCAGCCAGGTGTCCCCATACACGTTCTGATCGAATTCCATTCGGATGTGGCTTTGATTGTAGATGTATCTGTCATGGCTGGACCCTAGGTGTTTGGCACGGACGTGCCATATGAGGCCTTGGGCATCGACTATCACCTGTACGTTGATGGAGTGCCAATGCTTCCGATTGCGGTACATGTGCTCTGTCTCCTGGGGGGGCTGGAGTGCCACATGTGTGCAATCAATGGCCCCGATGGTGCGTGGGAATCTGGCAATTCTGTAGAGCCGCAGCTCCTCAGTGGTGGGTTTGATGATTTGGTTGGCCATGTGTCTGAGGATTGCAGGGACAACCTGGTGCACACATCTGCTCATGGAGGATTGTGACATCCCAGCCACCACTCCACTTGTACGCTGAAAAGAGCCACTGGCAAGGACATGGAGTGTTGCCATGACCTTGACCAGTGGCTGCACTGCATGTGAGCGTTGTGTTGGGCTGGTGATGTCCTCCTGCAGGGTTGTGGTTAATTCCATGATGGCATGAGGGATGAATCTGAAGATGCGATACACCTCAGAATCACTCATGCCAAACAGGTCTATGCGTGTGTGGTATATCCTCTCCCGTGCCCTCCTCCGTGCCATCCTCCGTGCCCTCATCCTTCTTTGTTCATCTAAAGTCAGTAGTATAGCTATGCGCGACGATGCCCCTGGCATGTTGGCATACAGATTGTTGTGCAACACGTGTGACTGCTGAGCTCCTCACTAACAGTGTTGCTTTATCTAACATGTAGACTATTTTCTCTTTTTAGACCAGCTTTTATATGGTCTAGTTTTAGACAGGACATTTTGCTGTTGCGCACACTGCGCAGCCTGCGCTGCCCCAATGTTCTTTTGTGGATCCCCGTAAGTCCCTCATTAGCATATTTGACTAGCAAATCAATGGTCTGTCTAGCGCAGTTTTGCGCGGACGGATGCGCCTGTCTAACGAAATTACGCTGGACCAAAAAAAGTCGATTTCTTGCGTATCTCGTTTTGGGGATGCCGTGCATCGAAACGCACGTGCACATTTAGACTTACGCACACGCATCTCCTGTTGCGCAGGCTTAATCGCTCTGTGAATCTGACCCATTGAGTTTGAGGAAGTGGTGCGACATTCATGCTGATATGTCAGTTAATTAGACATGTGCAAAAGGAAAAAATTTGTTTCGTTTCGTTTTTATTCGTTATTTAATTAATTTCGTTAAGTTAAATTCGTTAAATTTGTTAAATTCATTTTCGGAATTCGATCGTTTTCGACCGAATTCGAAAAACCCCGGTTGAATTTGATAGTTTTTGACCGAATTTCGAAAACCCGGTTGAATTCGATCGTTTTCAACCGAATTCGAAAAACGATCGAATTCTAAAAGATTTCTACTGGATTCGATGATATTTCAACCGGATTGGAAATTATTTCAACCGGATTGGAAATTATTTCAACCGGATTTGAAATTATTTCAACCGGATTGGAAATTATTTCAACCGGATTGGAAATTATTTCAACCGGATTGGAAATTATTTCAACCGGATTGGAAATTATTTCAACCGGATTTGAAATTATTTCAACCGAATTTGAAATTATTTCAACCGAATTTGAAATTATTTCAACCGAATTTGAAATTATTTCAACCGAATTTGAAATTATTTCAACCGAATTTGAAATTATTTCTACTGGATTTGAAATTATTTCCACCGGATTGGAAATTATTTCAACCGGATTGGAAATTATTTCAACCGGATTGGAAATTATTTCAACCGGATTGGAAATTATTTCAACCGGATTTGAAATTATTTCAAACGGATTTGAAATTATTATTTCAACCGGATTGGAAATTATTTCTACTGGATTTGAAATTATTTCCACCGGATTGGAAATCATTTCAACCGAATTTGAAATTATTTCTACCGGATTGGAAATTATTTCAACCGCTTTGGAAATTATTTCAACCGAATTTGAAATTATTTCTACTGGATTGGAAATGATTTCCACTGGATTGGAAATGATTTCAACCGAATTTAAAAATTATTTCAACCGGATTTGATTGTATGTATTTGTATTTGTATTATTGTATTTGATTACATTCTATTAAATTCTATTCTATTCTTGATTTTCATTTTATTGTTTTATTATTTTATATTCTATTTTATTGTATTCTTTTTTAGAAATCGATTTATATTTTTTAGATTTTGATTCAAACTTGCTTTCAATTTTCATTCGAATTTGTTTTCGAATTCGATTCGAATAGAATTTTTTCCGAATTCAATTCGAATTCGATTCGAATTTTTTTGAATTCGATTCGAATTCTTTTCGAATTCGTTTCGAATTCTTTTCGAATTCGTTTCGAATTCTTTTCGAATTCATTTCGAATTCTTTTCGAATTCGAATTTCGTTCGCGTTTTTTCGAATTTCTTTAAATTCGTTAATTTTGTAATTCGGAAATTCGGATGCATCCGAATTTCCGAATAATGAAAAATTTGTCCGAATTCGAATTCGTAACAAAACGAAATGCACATGTCTACAGTTAATAAGTGTGTAATGCAAGAGGAGACTGAAGGGTTGAGGTGAAGAGTAAAGAGATAGATTTGAGTGTCATAGGAACAGAGGCGGTACTGACAGCCTTGGGAGTTCATCACAGTTTATCAAGTGACCAAGAGAGATGGTGTAGATGGAGAAGAGGAGGGGCCTGAGGACAGAACCTTAGGGGACCCCTTACAGAAAGAGGAATTAGAAGAAGAGACAGAGTTATAGGTAACACTGAAATAGAGCTTTAATAGGTAGGAGAAGAAACAGGAGAGAACAGAGTATTGAAAGCCAAAAGAGTGGAGTTTTTTCAGGAGAAGAGGATGGTCAACAGTATCAAAGGCTGCAGAAAGGTCTAGTAATATGAGCCCAGAGTAGCGGTCTTTGGTTTTACCAGTTAGTAAATCGTTAGTGAGTTTTAGGAGGGCAGTTTCAGTGGAGTGTAGTAAGCAAAAGAAAAACTGTAAGGGGTCAAGAAGGTTGTTGTCAGGGAGGTAGGAGCTCAGACGGTTGTAGACAATGCATTCTAAAAGTTTAGAGGTAAGTGGGAGCAAGAAGATGGGTTTCAGGGACTTGCTGTAGTGAGAGAGAGGTGCGTGCATGCATGCACAAACAGATTCCAGTTCAACGAGCTGGGCAGCAGCGCCTGTGTGTGCTAATGCGTAAGGGGACGTGCTAGATGCACGCGCGTACGCACTAGACACTGCTTGGTGCCAATGGCCCTTTAAAAGAACAGCAGCTGCACTTGTGCAGTGCTGTTTGATCTGCAGCTTACTGTGTCCTGAAACCTGTACCTGCTATCTGATTACCTGTATTTACCCGGCTCTGCTGACTTACCTGATATCTCCAATCCTGACCTTGACTTGCCTTGACTCTGCTAAAGACTTCCTGCTTAGTATCCTGTTGCCAAGCACTGCCTGTTCATCTGACCCTGCTCCAGTTTACTGCCTTACTCTGCCCGATTACCTGTACTGACCCGGCTTGTCTGACCCTGCTCCAGCCAGGTTTCTATGGGTAATTGTTTGCTGCTTGTAGAGATAGGTGGCTAAGGACAGGGTTAATGTGAAAGTGATGAGGCTGTTTTTTGAGAGAGGTAAGGGGTGCTTGTAAAGTTTCCAGGAGTGCAAAGATGGAAAAAAACAGATCAAGAGTGTTACCATTAGAGTGAGTAGGGGACTGCGTCCATTGTGTTAGGTCAAAAGATGAGTATAAGTTGAAAAGTTTAGATTTAGCTGGGCTGTTAACATTAACAGGGATATTAAAGTCGACAAGAATGGTAGTGGGTATTTCGGAGGAGAAAAAGTGGGGTAGCCAGGCAGAGAAGCCATCAAAGTGTAACACCAGTCCAGGAGTCTGATAGATCACTGCAATCCATAGAAAAATTGGAAAAAACTGATGAATATAGTGAGTCTCAAAAGAAGAGGATAGAGAGGGGGGGTAGCAAAGATGCCCAATGTGAGCTGTCTCCTGGATGCTCTTCCCTCAGAAGACGGGGGACCCTCGGTTAGGGGGGGATTGTCTGGTTCAGGGGTCAGGTAATCACGTAGGTCAATCTGCAGGCCCTTTCTTACTGCGAAGTTGTGCAGCATGCAACATGCACCGATGATATGGCACACGAAGTTTGGGGAATACAAGAGGGTACCCCCAGACTTATCCAGACATCGGAAAAGTGACTTCAGGAGGCCAAAGGTGCGCTCCACCACTGCACGTGTTTGAGCATGTGCTTGATTGTATCTTTCCTCTCCTGGGGTTTGGGGGTTCCGGATAGGAGTCATGAGATGGGGTCCCAGTGCATATGCAGAGTCACCTGTAAGGGTAAAGACAGGAGGATGTTAGTCATGCATGTGCCCCTTGTGATGTGTGCATCATGGGGGGGGACAGTCATGCCTGCCACCCATGTCACTCACCAACCAGCCAGGTGTCCCCATACACGTTCTGATCGAATTCCATTCGGATGTGGCTTTGATTGTAGATGTAGCTGTCATGGCTGGACCCTAGGTGTTTGGCACGGACGTGCCATATGAGGCCTTGGGCATCGACTATCACCTGTACGTTGATGGAGTGCCAATGCTTCCGATTGCGGTACATGTGCTCTGTCTCCTGGGGGGGCTGGAGTGCCACATGTGTGCAATCAATGGCCCCGATGGTGCGTGGGAATCTGGCAATTCTGTAGAGCCGCAGCTCCTCAGTGGTGGGTTTGATGATTTGGTTGGCCATGTGTCTGAGGATTGCAGGGACAACCTGGTGCACACATCTGCTCATGGAGGATTGTGACATCCCAGCCACCACTCCACTTGTACGCTGAAAAGAGCCACTGGCAAGGACATGGAGTGTTGCCATGACCTTGACCAGTGGCTGCACTGCATGTGAGCGTTGTGTTGGGCTGGTGATATCCTCCTGCAGGGTTGTGGTTAATTCCATGATGGCATGAGGGATGAATCTGAAGATGCGATACACCTCAGAATCACTCATGCCAAACAGGTCTATGCATGTGTGGTATATCCTCTCCCGTGCCTCCTCCGTGCCATCCTCCGTGCCCTCATCCTTCTTTGTTCATCTAAAGTCAGTAGTATAGCTATGCGCGACGATGCCCCTGGCATGTTGGCATACAGATTGTTGTGCAACACGTGTGACTGCTGAGCTCCTCACTAACAGTGTTGCTTTATCTAACATGTAGACTATTTTCTCTTTTTAGACCAGCTTTTATATGGTCTAGTTTTAGACAGGACATTTTGCTGTTGCGCACACTGCGCAGCCTGCGCTGCCCCAATGTTCTTTTGTGGATCCCCGTAAGTCCCTCATTAGCATATTTGACTAGCAAATCAATGGTCTGTCTAGCGCAGTTTTGCGCGGACGGATGCGCCTGTCTAACGAAATTACGCTGGACCAAAAAAAGTCGATTTCTTGCGTATCTCGTTTTGGGGATGCCGTGCATCGAAACGCACGTGCACATTTAGACTTACGCACACGCATCTCCTGTTGCGCAGGCTTAATCGCTCTGTGAATCTGACCCATTGAGTTTGAGGAAGTGGTGCGACATTCATGCTGATATGTCAGTTAATTAGACATGTGCAAAAGGAAAAAATTTGTTTCGTTTCGTTTTTATTCGTTATTTAATTAATTTCGTTAAGTTAAATTCGTTAAATTTGTTAAATTCATTTTCGGAATTCGATCGTTTTCGACCGAATTCGAAAAACCCCGGTTGAATTTGATCGTTTTTGACCGAATTTCGAAAACCCGGTTGAATTCGATCGTTTTCAACCGAATTCGAAAAACGATCGAATTCTAAAAGATTTCTACTGGATTCGATGATATTTCAACCGGATTGGAAATTATTTCAACCGGATTGGAAATTATTTCAACCGGATTTGAAATTATTTCAACCGGATTGGAAATTTCAACCGGATTGGAAATTATTTCAACCGGATTGGAAATTATTTCAACCGGATTGGAAATTATTTCAACCGGATTGGAAATTATTTCAACCGGATTGGAAATTATTTCAACCGGATTTGAAATTATTTCAACCGAATTTGAAATTATTTCAACCGAATTTGAAATTATTTCAACCGAATTTGAAATTATTTCAACCGGATTTCAAATTATTTCCACCGGATTGGAAATTATTTCAACAGAATTGGAAATTTTTTCACCTGAATTTGAAATTATTTCAACCGGATTGGAAATTATTTCAACCGGATTGGAAATTATTTCAACCGGATTGGAAATTATTTCAACCGGATTGGAAATTATTTCAACCGGATTGGAAATTATTTCAACCGGATTTGAAATTATTTCAAATGGATTTGAAATTATTATTTCAACCGGATTGGAAATTATTTCTACTGGATTTGAAATTATTTCCACCGGATTGGAAATCATTTCAACCGAATTTGAAATTATTTCTACCGGATTGGAAATTATTTCAACCGCTTTGGAAATTATTTCAACCGAATTTGAAATTATTTCTACTGGATTGGATTGTATGTATTTGTATTTGTATTATTGTATTTGATTACATTCTATTAAATTCTATTCTATTCTTGATTTTCATTTTATTGTTTTATTATTTTATATTCTATTTTATTGTATTCTTTTTTAGAAATCGATTTATATTTTTTAGATTTTGATTCAAACTTGCTTTCAATTTTCATTCGAATTTGTTTTCGAATTCGATTCGAATAGAATTTTTTTGAATTCGATTTGAATTCTTTTCGAATTCGTTTCGAATTCTTTTCGAATTCATTTCGAATTCTTTTCGAATTCGAATTTCGTTCGCTTTTTTTCGAATTTCTTTAAATTCGTTAATTTTGTAATTCGGAAAATCGGATGCATCCGAATTTCCGAATAATGAAAAATTTGTCCGAATTCGAATTCGTAACAAAACGAAATGCACATGTCTACAGTTAATAAGTGTGTAATGCAAGAGGAGACTGAAGGGTTGAGGTGAAGAGTAAAGAGATAGATTTGAGTGTCATAGGAACAGAGGCGGTACTGACAGCCTTGGGAGTTCATCACAGTTTATCAAGTGACCAAGAGAGATGGTGTAGATGGAGAAGAGGAGGGGCCTGAGGACAGAACCTTAGGGGACCCCTACAGAAAGAGGAATTAGAAGAAGAGACAGAGTTATAGGTAACACTGAAATAGAGCTTTAATAGGTAGGAGAAGAAACAGGAGAGAACAGAGTATTGAAAGCCAAAAGAGTGGAGTTTTTTCAGGAGAAGAGGATGGTCAACAGTATCAAAGGCTGCAGAAAGGTCTAGTAATATGAGCCCAGAGTAGCGGTCTTTGGTTTTACCAGTTAGTAAATCGTTAGTGAGTTTTAGGAGGGCAGTTTCAGTGGAGTGTAGTAAGCAAAAGAAAAACTGTAAGGGGTCAAGAAGGTTGTTGTCAGGGAGGTAGGAGCTCAGACGGTTGTAGACAATGCATTCTAAAAGTTTAGAGGTAAGTGGGAGCAAGAAGATGGGTTTCAGGGACTTGCTGTAGTGAGAGAGAGGTGCGTGCATGCATGCACAAACAGATTCCAGTTCAACGAGCTGGGCAGCAGCGCCTGTGTGTGCTAATGCGTAAGGGGACGTGCTAGATGCACGCGCGTACGCACTAGACACTGCTTGGTGCCAATGGCCCTTTAAAAGAACAGCAGCTGCACTTGTGCAGTGCTGTTTGATCTGCAGCTTACTGTGTCCTGAAACCTGTACCTGCTATCTGATTACCTGTATTTACCCGGCTCTGCTGACTTACCTGATATCTCCAATCCTGACCTTGACTTGCCTTGACTCTGCTAAAGACTTCCTGCTTAGTATCCTGTTGCCAAGCACTGCCTGTTCATCTGACCCTGCTCCAGTTTACTGCCTTACTCTGCCCGATTACCTGTACTGACCCGGCTTGTCTGACCCTGCTCCAGCCAGGTTTCTATGGGTAATTGTTTGCTGCTTGTAGAGATAGGTGGCTAAGGACAGGGTTAATGTGAAAGTGATGAGGCTGTTTTTTGAGAGAGGTAAGGGGGTGCTTGTAAAGTTTCCAGGAGTGCAAAGATGGAAAAAAACAGATCAAGAGTGTTACCATTAGAGTGAGTAGGGGACTGCGTCCATTGTGTTAGGTCAAAAGATGAGGATAAGTTGAAAAGTTTAGATTTAGCTGGGCTGTTAACATTAACAGGGATATTAAAGTCGACAAGAATGGTAGTGGGTATTTCGGAGGAGAAAAAGTGGGGTAGCCAGGCAGAGAAGCCATCAAAGTGTAACACCAGTCCAGGAGTCTGATAGATCACTGCAATCCATAGAAAAATTGGAAAAAACTGATGAATATAGTGAGTCTCAAAAGAAGAGGATAGAGAGGGGGGGGTAGGAAGGACTTGAAATGTGCTTAGTGGGAATAGAAGCAAACCAACTCCACCTCCTTTATGACTACTGGGTCTGGGTGAGTGAGTCCAGTGGAGACCTCCATGGGGGACGGCAGCGGGAGAGGCAGATGCTTGAAGCCAGGTTTCTGTAATTTGCAAGAAGGTTAAAGGACAGAGGTGAGCTTGTTACAGAGAGAGTAGGCATTCCAAAGAGCACATGAGAGGTTTTTGTAAGCAGGGAGATTAAGATTAGACTGGGTGGATTGAAGCTATTGCCAGAGGAACGAGGGTGCAGGGGTGAGATACTGGAGGACCAGGATTAGGGGCAATATCCCCAGAGATTAGGAGAGGGATGTTGAGAAAAGTAAGATGAAGATTGGGATGTATATGAGTGTGCATATCTCCCTGTTCTGGTGTTTGGGTCAGTAGTATGTGAGTTAAGTATTTTCAAGAGGTGATGAGTACAGTAGTAGCGAGAGGGTAGAAGTGAGGGTGGAGAAGAGGTTTAAAGAAATTTGAATTTGAGAACAGAGGATACTAATAATTTGGGAAGGAAGAGTAGAGGGGGCATATGAAAGGGAGTAGGAATTGAACTTGGTTTGCGTGCAGTCAGTCCAGAGTGGAGCAGAGTTTTTTGTTGTTTCTTCTTGCTGCTTTAGTTATTCTGCTTTAGTTAATCTTCTGTGTTTAACTGCTGGACACTCCTGCAGAAAAAAACACTCACGCAGGAAAAAGTGCCCTGACGGTGACTTTGCCCCCCTGTCTTTGGCTTCCCCTATAAGCTGATCTAAATTTATAGGGAGATGGGAAGCATTTGTCATTTGAGCAATTAGGAACTGAGAAGAAACACATAAATTGAGGGGGAATTGCCCAAACCAGACCAGCCACAAACACAGGCCAAAGTCATAAAAGTTAATTGATTATTTAATCACAAAAAGAAAAAGAGGATAGAATCAATCACAACTATAGACAAGTTTAAAGGACTCTTAGATTATTTACCTTAAAGATTGCAGTGTGTCAGCACATAGCAATGAGACAGAAACAATAAAAAACATGCCGGATGGGTTAGAGGGGGTGGGAAGGGAATCTTTTAGGATATTGGCTATTTAAACATGCAGAAACAAATTATATTTGAATGCTTATAGGGAGATTCCCCGCATAGTTGACAATATTTTGAATGGGATTAGTTCACAGTTAGGTCTATCTAACAGCAAACCTGAGGATTTTTATGCAAATAACATGCCCGGATATTTAGTATGGGCATTAACCACTTGTCGAATGGCTCACGCCGATATACAATGGCAGAATGGCTTTGCTTGGCAAAACACCATATGGGTACGTTGTTCCCTTCAAGAGCCACCAGGGGGCGCGGGACCCGCTCTGCATGGCTGGTGGGCACGATCGCCGCCGGCTATCCGCCATCGTGTGCACGAGAGCCAGCACTGGGATTTGTGTGTGTAAACACACAAATCCTTGTTCTGTCAGGGGAGAGAAAACATATAATGTGTTCCTACTAAGTAGGAATAGCGATATATCTCCTCCCCCAGTCAGTCCTGACCTATCCCCATAGAGTTAAAAACACTAACTAAGGAACACAGTTAGCCCCTTTATCGGCCCCTAGTGTTAACCCCTTCCCTGCCAGTTTCATTTACACAGTAATCAGTGCATTTTTATAACACTGATCGCTGTATAAATGCCAATGGTCCCAAAAATGTGTCATTTTTGTCATTGTTGCAGTACTGCAAAAAATCACAGATCACCCCCATTACTAGTAAAAAAAAAAAAAAAAATTAAAAATGCCATAAATCTTTCCCATAGTTTTTAGATGCTATAACCTTTGCGCAAACCAATCAATATACGCTTATTACGATTTTTTAACCAAAAATATGTAGAATAATATATTGGCCTAAACTGATTAAGAAATTATTTTTTTACAAACATTTTTGGGGATATTTATTATAGCAAAATTAAAAAAATTGCTTTTTTTTTGTTCATAGTGCAAAAATTTAAAACCGCAGAGGTGATGAATAATCACCAAAAGAAAGCTCTATTTGTGGGAAAAAAAGGACGTAAATTTAGTTTGGGTACAACATTGCATGATCACGCAGTTTTCAGTTAAAGTGACGCAGTGTCAAATTGTAAAAAGTGCTCTGGTCAGGAAGGGGGTAAAATCTTCCGGTGCTGAAGAGGTTAATCCATGTCATAAGGCAGTTCATTCATAAGGCACCGTTCAACCGTTAAAAAGCACTGGGGTTAAACTGTACCTATTTAGGAATGAGATTTTTTTCTGTATTTAAAAGAACAAAGATGAGAGATTTTTTGTATTGGCCTGCAGGTTGGTTGGTTCAATGACAGAAGATAGTCCAGGGAGCCTTTGATGTTTTTTATCAATGCCCAATTTGCCTGTATTATGGGACCACCAAATATATTAAGGAGATGGCTTGTCCTCATTTCCAGCATTTGTCAAAAGGGTGTAGTCAAATCCGGTGTAGGTACATTGTTAGCCTGTAACATCTTGTTAGCATTTTATATTTAAAGGATCAATAAAGGAAAACATTTTTTTTAGCTAAAATGACTGCTTACAGGGTATAGAGACATAGGGCCAGATTCACAAAAGAATTACGCCAGTGTATCTGCAGATACACTGGCGTAATTCGAATTTCCCGCCAGCGTTTCATTGTTTTCTATCCAGAAAACATGATACGCCGGATTTACACTAAGATCCGACTGGCACCTTCGGATCTTAAATGTAATGTAATGTTACGCCGGCCGCTAGGTGGCGTTTACATCGATTTCTCATTTGTCTATGCAAATGAGCCTGATACACCGATTCCCGAACGATTTTGCACTGCCTTGTTGTCGTTTACGTCGTTTCCGTAAGCGTAAACTTACCCCTGCTATATGAGGGGTACGTTTACGTAGGTCCGTCCTAAGCCATGTTAAGTATGGCGTCGGGACAGCGTCATCTTTTTCCGTCGTTTACGTCGTTTTACTAAGTCGTTCGTGAATAGGGCTTAACGTCAATGACGCTCACGTCGGCCTCATTGACGTTTTCCGACGTGAGCTGGAACATGCGCACTGGGCTATTTTTACGGCCGCATGCACAGTTCGATCGGCGCGGGGGCGCGCTTAATTCAAATACAAGCCGCCCCCTTTGAATTACGCGGCCTTACGCCGGGCCATTTACACAACGCCGCCACAAATTACGGAGCAGGTGCTTTGTGAATACGGCACTTGCTCCAGTAAGTTGCGGCGGCGTAGTGTAAATGGCATACGCTACGGCGCCGCCGATTCTATGTGAATCTGGCCCATAATACTTAACTGATTCCTATTAAAAATGATTAAAAACAGATAAAAATCATATAATGTGCCTGCAGTTTAGTTTCGTTTAAAAAAATGGTTTCATGTTTCTGTGAAGTAAAGAGACACACAGAACAAAAACAAACAAATACAGGGCAATGTTTGTTTTTAAAATTCCTTTAGTGACCCTTCAATTCTTCAGTTTTGATGCTTTCTGCTATTGTTTGGTGGAGAGGTTGAATTATATTTTCCATTTTCCTGATGTATCTCAGCATGAAGAAGGATATTGACAGTAGTGGTTTTTAGATGGTTAGACATTTTCTCATTTGGAGTTAACTCTGTATAATTATAATAGTAATATCATTTTTAATAACTATTATTATATTTCTAAATCCTACATAATATTCAATGGTGGATTATTATTAATAATACATACAGTGTGTATATATATATATATATATATATATATATATATATATATATATAGACACACACATAGCAACTATTGTTAAAATGTAAACGTTTTATCCACCTTGTTGTTATAGAATTTTAATAATTTTCTTACCATTCCTTGAATATCAACATTGACCAGAACTTGTCCACATAGTGAAGGGCTGCCTGCAGCTGTCACACGCTAAGTGATAAGTTACAGTACTACAGCATCAGCTGTCATATATGATGGGCATTCTTGATGACCTACGCTACTTTAGAATGTGCCTTTTGCCATTTTGGTCACATAGTAATAATATTAACGACCACACCTGTAAATTCAGCTCCCCATTAGATCATGAGTAAACATAGATTACTTTTTACAAGTGTCTCTGACTTATTATTGTTGCTAAAGGGAATATCTGTAAATTGTAACTTACTTTAAAAGCGTTTTTTTTTTTTTTCAGATTTACTTGCTTGCAAAATTTGATTACATTCTTGTTAAGCCAAGCTCTCAACAGAAAAAGCTTTGATAATTATGGATATGAGATTTTATTGCAGACATGCTGAGTGGTGTAAAATCTTGTTATACACTTATCATATGTTGTTTATTATCATCTACTGTATCTGCTGGGCTTAATTCAAAAGGCAGAAAACAATACAGAAAAACTTGGCAACCCCTAGCAACCAATCAAGAGGCATATGTTAGGGTATTGCACCCACTAGACTGTGACTCTACTGTAAGAAATCACCCTTTTTGTTTTGCCACAATAATATTTTCCTACATTTCTTCTAGAATCCTATATGGCAAGGTTACCTTGAAATTCCAAGGTGGAAGTGTTGTCTTTCTAAAGCTGGCCATACATATATAGATTTTTTTCCATTCAGTCCATTCAGTCAACTGATTCCTCCATCCACACACTACATTATAGGAATAGATACATCTCCTACTGCAGCCATAGTATTTCGATAGTTGGCCCCACCAGCTGACAAAATACCTGAAAAGTGCCTGCATCTATTTGGATACAGGTTCTGTTTGGCCAACAAAATGTTGCTTGGCTCCTTTGACAGGTTTAGCCTGGGCATAAGGAATATGGGGTTATAGGGCCAGCTTTACTCTTTCTAGTTCTTTTTTGTCGCTGACTGCATATTAACATGACATCTCCCAGCTGTCAATGGTTGCTAAAAAAGCAGGGGGTGCTTGCACCCACTGCATCCTTACCAACCACTGACACCAGACTCCTTACTTACATATCCAGGAAACCCCGGCCACGTAAGCAAATAGACAGGGATCAAAGTGGTTACATCACTGCCTAAACATGACCACTTATTTTTGTTGGCAGGCAGCAGGCTTTGAATGATAATGGATTTTTAGGGGGGTCTCATGCAGTTTTTTTTTCATGGCAATCTCCCTTTAAATCTATAACAAACATTGGTATATGTTCCCCAGAGCAGTGCTCAGGAATCAGCATAGTCTGGCCGGGCAGCGGCACAGGAAAAATCATAGTCCAGCAGGGCAACAGACAACAGGTCACCAGCAGCAGGCTTGGCAATAGACCGCAGATCAGAGGCAGGCTTGGCAGAGAACAACAGGACATCAGAGCCAGGCTTGGCAGCAGATGGCAGGACAGCATAGATTGAGGCTGAAGCCCATCGGCAAGCATAGAGGCAGGCTGAACCCCATTGGCAAGCATAGAGACTGGGTGAACCCCATTTGCGAGCATAAAGGCAGGCTGGACCCCATCGGCAAGCATAGAGACAAGCTGAACCACATCAGCAAGCATAGAAGCGGGCTGAACCACATCAGCAAGCAGAGGGGCAGGCTGAACCCAATCAGCAAACATAGAGGCTGGTTGAACCCCATCAGCAAGCTTTGAGGCAAGCTGAACTCCATCAGGCAGCATGGAAGCAGGTTGGACCCCATCAGCATGCAGCATGGAAGAAGAATGGGCCGCATCAGCAGGCAGCATGGAGGAGAAATGGACCCCATCAGTAGGCAGCATGGAGGAGGAATGGACCCCATCATTAGGAAGCATGGAGGAAGAATGGACCCCATCAGCAGGCAGCATGGAGGAGGAATGGACCCCATCGGCAGGCAGCATGGAGGAGTAATGAAACATATCAGCAGGCAGCATGAAGGAGGAATGGAATCTATCAGCAGGCAGAATGGAGAAGGAATGGACGCCATCAGCAGGCAGCACGAAGGACAAATGGACCCCATAAGCAAGCAGTATGGCAGCAGGTTAGACCACATCAGCAGGCAGCATGGCAGCAGTTGGACACCATAAACAGGCTGGACCACAACAGCAGGCAGCATGGCTGAATAATGGTTGAGGCATTAGTGGATAGTAGTATGATTATATAGGCAGCAGAAAACTTCTGTTTCTTTCTTGGTTTAAATATTGGAGTCTTACAGTAATTGTATGGTGCTGGCCAGAGTGTACTGCTGGGAGAATTGTAGTAGCAGTACTGGGAAGCATAGAGGAAGGTGCAACAGAAAAAGGAGAGATCTAAGAGGTTGCTTTGTGTAGCAGTATTGCAGGGGGGGGGCTTCAATGGAGTACATGCAGAGGATTACTGATAGCAGGGATCTGATCTACAGGAGGTAAAGTACACTCAGTGGCAGATGTGGTTGCTAAGGGCAACAAAGGAAGAGATTCTCGATGTTCAGCGGCAGATCAGACTTTATGTGAATCATCTGCAGCACCCTCTAGATAGGTAGGTGCTAGAGATAGGATTTTGTAGGATAGGTAAATTTAGGCAGGCCTGGCTGAGACCTCTATTTTCTTTCCTGAGTTTTGGAAAGAGAGAAGGAGAAGACAGGTAGAGCTGCCTGGGGTGTCTTAGGGAGCCCTGGCCAATCCCCAATTTGGATTGGCAGGGGGTCAGTCCAGTTGTTCAGGCGGAAGAGCTGGAGATGGAGTGCTAGACTGTCAAGGCCTTTAAGGGAGCTCCCCAGTCTGGGGGATGACCTTGGGCCTGGGCTTGAGTGCAGAGGGGACCTTTGTACAAACCACAGGATTGTCCTAGACAGGAGGCACAGGAGGAACAAGCGAGGAGAGCAGGAGAGAGCACTTCTGGGCAAGTCTTCAGGAAGGCTGGTGAGTGACATGCACAGGTCTAAGAGGACTGGGTAGGCACGGCTGAGAGGACTGGGAGGATGCAGACAGGGATGGGTGCAGAACCAGTGGTGTGGACTGTGGTGTCATGGACAGTGGAGAAGAGCAGCTGCAGCCAGGAGGGCTGGCAAACCTGAAGATGGGTTACTGGGCTCAGTAGCCGCATGTAGGACAGCTAGCACCAGAGACTTTCTATTTTGCTACACTTTAGGGGCCTGCAATCCCTGTCTGCAAAGAGCAATGGCTGAGCTAGTGTCAGGCCTGACCACTTTGTGCTAGCTGTGCCTAAAGATTAGAGAGGAAGCGATGTGCTGGAGGAGAAAGGAGTGAAGATTAGAGAGAAAAGCGATGTGCAGGAGGAGAAATGGAGTGTCTATTCTGGAATGTATATAGTTGTCCCAAGCAAGTTCTACCACACCTACAGGGCATGCCATACTTCCCTTACCCCATCCAAGTCCATTCCCTTCAATAAAACAAAAAAAAATAAGCGCATGGACTGTTCTATGTCTCTGAGTGTCTGAGAGGTGAATGTCAGGCTGGGCAGGGTGACAGGTGGATCATTGTACATGGGTAAAAGGAGGAGCTCTAGCTACAGCCATAAAGTCAAAATCACAGCATTGACCAATTTGTCTTATATAGACTGGTACCTCTACAACTGGTATAGATCAGAGTATAAAACAAAGTGAAGCAAAGAGGTATAAACGGAGAACCAACAATGTTTTTTCTTGTGATAAAATTACTTTTTTGAAGCAATTGTACAAAATAAATTGTATTAAAGGCAAAAATTGCCCACCCTACCAGACACCAGTAAAACAAAATAGTTTAAAAACATACAATTGTCATACAAATTGGCACAGTAGGATTTCACTCAAATCTGAAAATTTATTAGGATTGTACATTTTCTAGTGTTTCTCGGCAGGGGTACTTGGTTGCTAAAGCACTACTTGTACCAATTGGGTTAATGGTAGGCTAATTGCAACATGAACACCCCCTGTGTTTCTGACTAAACTGTATGACACGGCTGTTGGCTTGACAACACATAATGGAAGATTTGTGCATTAAACTGAACAAGAGTCAGCTGCAGTCTGACACATAGGGCTAGTAGTACTGATGGCAGATGGTGGTAGAATACCAACGGATGTCTCCTGATTCCCATCAAACAGAGTAGTCACTAGCGAAACAAAATAAATAAGAAAGGAATTTCGGGAGTAACTAAATAAATGTATTTTTCGGACAAAAACAAAATTCCGAAATGAAATATTTCAGTGTGCACATGTCTAATTATAGCCATCCATATGTCTTAATTCACATCTGAAAAATTGTTAAGCGTTCATTTTTATTATGCCACACGTGCTAGTACCTATATAGTAATACATCCTTTGGTTTCCAATATTAATTGAACCCCTCCCCCGTTACATAACGTCCAGGAACACTTTCAGGCTCATTTCGTTGTTCAGGCCTTATGGCACCAAAGAGCCCAGCTGAAAAATGCAAGATTTGTCTTTCCGTAGGAGGACTCTATCAAAATCCCCTCTTCAGTCTGAAAGAATACAGGAATACATCCCCTTAAGACTGGGGGATCAGTCAACCAATTCCTATTATGTGACCTGCAAAATTCGGATTGAAGCAAAACATTGCTCAGATTGCTGGCTCTTTTTGTGATGAGATATGGCATAGGGCCCACTACATCTTGAAGTTCACTAGATCTTGTCATTATATGCCAGTGAAAATTAAACAAGCTGCTGGCACTACAATTAGATAAATTGTGTAACGTGAATGAAAAATATAGTGCAGCGCTGTGTAGAAATAAATGTGCAAATGTGCAAAAAAAGTGTCAGTGCAACACTATTAATGTATCAAAAACAATGGTGAATGACTGGCACCTACAAAAATTATAAATATATATATAAACGTAGTAAAAGGAAAAAATTTGCAAAACAATTAGAAAATCGCAATGTCCATCAATCATGAATCTGAAGAGCGACCAGATGGGAAAATGGGTTAAGATCAATTTTGTTTGTACAAATGGCCATCAGCCAAAGGTTGCCGTACCTCCTTCTTGTACATTTCTTCCGACAGCAACACCACATTTCCCCCCTTGTCGCTCTTTTTAATAACAAGGCTCTCTGCATTCTGCAGTTCACGTTGAGCTCTACGTTCAATGGGAGCAAGGTTATCTAGGGTCATGTTTTGCCATTTGACATTCTTCAGATCCTCCTGTACGAGGTCTAAAAAGACCCCTAGCCATTTATGCTTTCTAAACTGCAGCATGGATATAGATCTTATTTTTAAATTGGATTTCCTTTTCCAGGGATCAGACGATGACACATTCTCCTCAGAAAAATCTCCTCCCTCTTCAAGTAGGTAGATTCAAGAGCCTCCAGAGCTTCCTAATCCTGTACTTTATCCGCCTTTTCATTTGGATCTAAATTCTCTTTACCAGAGAATACTAGTTGGAATAGACCCTCCTGAGGAATAAGCAGAGATCTTTATAGACTTCAAAATGGTCCATTTGCTCTTTTGGTGAGGACAGGCCTCTACTTAGGAGTGTAATATATCTCTCCTCCAATTCAAATTCTGGTAGATTAGTTACCATTCTATCCTCAACCGTTTCCTATATTCAAAGTCTCAATAGGCTCTTGAAAACTTCCTAGTACCTTTATTCCCTCTGTGTCTGACTCCTGGTTCATTGCCCCTTCCTTTTCCTTTACCTCCTTCTATGTCTTTTACTCTGTATCCTTTCAGAATTCCCCTGGGTGTCTGGGGAAAAACTGGATCTAAAAAACCAACTGTACGTTGGTCTTTCTTTCCCTAGAATCAAATATTGGTGAATATATTGATGAAACTTGACTTCTACCTGATCGAGGTCTCAAAGTATTCCTTTGCCTTCTGGATCTGCTTAAATCACCTCTGGGAGTGAGGTCAAATATTTCCCCTTTAGCCAAGTCGTCTTTATCACTGTTAAATTTGGAATGCCTAGTTGACTTTAGATTTTTTTAGATCCTTTTTAAGTAGATCGTTGAGTTTAGCAAACTCCATTTTATCTTTAAAAAGTTCTAGTTTATCTCTACTCTCTGTTATTTGATCCTGAAGGATGGCTAGTTGTATCTTTTTCTCCTCCACTATAAGTTTCATGACTTCAATGCCATGCTCTATGCATTGTGTTTTCCATTTAGCCAAAAATCTCTCTGTTTGTAAGTAAGTGGCAGCAACAACCCATACCCTTAGACCTCTAGGGATAATTTTATCGCCAATATTTGATTCTAGGGAAAGGAAATTTGTCCTAACAAGGAGCCAAAAACTCTGCTCATTGAATAAAAGACTACATATATTCATATGCAATATTTCATATTGAGCTTTTTACTTTTTACTCTTGACAATATTAAAGGAAATATGTAGAAAACCACAACACAATTTATTTACTTTCACATAAAATAGGACTTTATGTTATTTATTTTTTCTTCTTGCCATTTTGGAATTTTATTTGTCAAAAGAGCTTGACTGCATCAGACAAAATGACTCCTGGAGAGAAAACAGGAAGCAGGCAGCTTATTATTGCCACTTTACAGCAATTTAACACAGCAATTTAACATTGCCAATGCAAATGCACCCTGCATGCTTTAAAGCACCTTTGCATCATTGTCAAGGTAAAAGAGCAGCAGTATAGCTGAGATAGCAGCAATGTCACTTATTTTAGGGTTTATCCATCTTAACTTATATTCTGCTGTGGATTGCTCTAGGCTGTGGTCTGGCAGGTGGGCATCTAACTGTATTAAGGAAATATTGAATTTAACTTTCTAGTACCTAGTACCTGCAAACAGTGTTGTTAAATTACCTTTTCTGTCAATAGCTTTGGCAGACTCTCTCCTTTTTAAAATATGGGGGTATGCTAAATCTAGATGTACTACATTTTTAGACTTTGGGTATGGAATTCGACATTAAGATCATCTTAGCGAAAATTTCTACAGTAGTGAAATCAATTTTGTATAAGTAGTGCACATTTTAAAATGTTAATGTAGCTTCACCCTACTTCAGTATGGGCGCTACGCTAAAGTTAATGGGGAATGGGGGAGTTATTTTGCTCCCATTTGTAATCCTGTAAAATTTGGGCTGCTGTCATTCAGAACTGTCCTGTGGGTCAGTCTGCGCTCCAGGGGTGATGTTCACACCCCTCGATGGCAGGTGGCGCTAGAGGGGTTCCCCAGCAGCCTATTAGAGGAGTTTACCCTCGCGGGCATGCTGGGGGAGGCTATATCCGTGGCGGACGCCATTTTCTTTGGTTCTTCGCGGGTTCCAGGTACGGCACCCACCTTCAGGGTGTGAGCATCCAACAGCCCCCGACAACATGGCCTACCTGGCCGGGGTCATATGCTACGTGGAGTTCCAAGCAGATGCTGAAAGGAGTCCTTGTGACTTACTGTGTCCCCAGCTACACTAAGAAGGATCCCAGGCTGTATGCTATTCGATGGGGGATCGTCTTGAGGAGAACCCGGAGGCAGGTGATCCAAGAGGACTTGAACGAACCATCAGGGATCTGGGGACCGGGAGATTGACAGGTACACTTCAAACTGTCAACCGGTGACCCGATTGAACTTACTGGGAGGATTCGCTCAGGAATCTATTTAGCTCATCCAAGTACTAGGCCTGTGGCAGAGGCCTGAGCCAGGCCTGTGGCAGAGGTCTGTTCCTCCCAGCAACCTAAGTGACACTTCGGCTGCCAGGCTCGTGACAGGAGTCTGTCCGGAGGCGCTTCACCTACTCTGGCTGGAGTGGCGACGAACTGTGCTATTGTTGAAAGCAGGCTATTCTGGGCCTGATACTGCAAATGTTCTTCTTCTGCTTCATCAACCTTTCCTATCCAACTTTGTGTTGATGTTGGCCGTGTTGGGCCTTGGAAATAAAGCATTTGAAAACTCCATTGCTGACTGGACATTCGCTCACTACCTGTACTCACTATTATCACACCTAGAGAAGCCACTGAGGGTAACTTAATATGCCGATCCCAAAAACAACCAGCGGCTCCTGAATGGAGGCTCGTCCGGGATTCGGCTGTTGCCCATAGCAAGAGAGAAAGCGAGTACTTGATTTACTAAAGAGCGAAAAGTGTTCGGTATCGTGTTTTTGAACTGTACGGCAACAAGGGAGTTAACCTCGCACCTCTAAGCCTACAACGTGCCTGGGCAAGTTCTTTCAATTGGGAGGAGTCTCCCACCCCTGCGTGAGACGGATAATAGAGTCTTCGTGCCATTTCAGCAGAACACCGCCCACCTGCAAGAGAGAAGGAGACACCATGTGAAAGATGTCTGCCACGGGACTGAAACGCCCTACGACCACATCAGGGACATTTTCTGTGACAACTGCCTCCGGTGTACCCGTGACGGATACGGGTGTTCGCTTGTCCACAAGGGGACAATTTGTGTTACTGTCTAGCAGAGGGACAGAGATGTTGGGGCTGGCCTGCCCCCGGTGTGAAAAATTGGCCGTCCGTCTCCTGCCTTTCACCCGTTGTCACAGGTGCCGGGCCTATTTGTTCTGTGTCTCTCCATCCACTGTACCCCCACGGGAATATCATGTGGACTGGTCCTCAGGAACAATCACTGCTGAGGTGGAGGCCCTATGGCCAGAGCCCCCCTCATCTAGGGAGATCGTGGAACCGGAGACCCCGACTGTTGATGCTATCACTGTCCCGTCCACCTAGACCTCATTGATGGCTACCTTGCTCTCCCACTTATAAGAGGTAAGCCGGTTGGATGGGGTGGAGATCAAAGGTGACTCTGTGGCCTGCAGGTCGA